>JAJTWR010000323.1:212500-295000 GCA_021613335.1 Whitmania pigra
GAAACCGTGGTTGTCGGATGAAGGTGATAATGATGAAGAAGAAGAAGAAGATGATGATGATGAATGATGATGATGATGATGATGATGATGATGACGACGACGACGACGATGATGATGATGATGATGATGATGATGATGATGATGATGATGATGATGATGATGATGATGATGATGATGATGATGAATGATGATGATGATGAATGATGATGATGATGATGATGATGATGATGATGATGATGATGATGATGAGATGATGATGATGATGATGATGATGATGAATGATGATGATGATGACGATGATGATGGTGGTGAAAAAGGTAGCATGATGATAAAGAAGATTATCGTGATGGTGGAGAAGGTGATGGTAATGATTGAGAAGGTGGAGCTGGTAACGATGGAACTATTTGCCTGCGGTGATCTGAAATTTAAGATGTTTGTTTCCGTGATGACATATTTTTCACTTTTAATGAAGTTGTTGTTGTCATGCTAATATATTTTATAATGAATAAACAATGAGTAATTTATTACGTCATCGAGTTTGTTTATTGTTTAAACAGTAGCAAGTTTGCAAATAATTAGTTGTAAATAATATAAACGTCAGTGCCGATATTGTGATTTGAGGAATGTGAAGGTAATAAAAGACTATAAATATTATTCTCAGAATTAATGACCAACGTTTGCATGAACTACCTTGCTTGAATAATAACATTTATTTATAAAGACATGAAAAGATTCATTTGCTAAAACAACTGCCAGTGAACAGGAAAAATAAACTTATAAAACATAAGATACATACAAAACATACAAATCATACAAAACATACAGAATATACAAAACATAGAAAACATACAGAACATAGAAAACATATAAAACACAGAAAATCCAAAAGCAAAACAACGATGAATACGCAAACAACTCGTTGCTTCCGGGGCTTCATGACAGAGTGGCCGAATTGTTCCTTTCCACAAAAGCATGTAAACTGATTCACCAAGGATTCGTACATTTTCAGCGCAATTTTATTCTTCCATGTTTTACACGAAAAATGTTGTTTTGGCTTAAAAATAAAATTGCCTTCTCATAAAAATTGGATATTTGCCTCTCAACAGAAAACGATGTCCTAAACACCGACTGAAGCTCAATGTTTAACTTTCATTTTTTGCTAATCTCCCCATTTCCGGCGTGTAAAATGTTCGCCGAACCCTAACCCTGCCTTCCATCCCTGATGTTCAACCCACCTACCTACCCACCTACCCACCTACCTACCTACCCATCCATTATTCAACCAAGCCATGAAATAAAACTTTCCTAAAGTTATCTATGCCGAGTTATTTCTTATTATTTCTTGATGAATTTACAACATTTTGCCTCTTTGTCTTCTTCTCACTTAACCTGACATTTTCGGACTTGGCAAAAGTTGGTAAGAAAGTTTTGAGTGATTGGATGACTAGAGGGAGACAGGGTTCACCCTAAGATGGGCAAGTGGGGGGGGTTGTTGACCAGAACGGCAGATCGCAGGGGTCACTGGAAGCAGCGAGTGGAATTGAAATTTACGGCCGTCTGGAAAAACTCCTGATTAAAAATACTAAATCAACTCTGCTACATAAGTCCATTCACCTCTTCTTCATCCTCTTTCCAAAGCGTTAGAGAAGATTTTTCTCGCCTCCTCAGCAGTCCTCGGGACTCCATCCTGCCTAATGCTGGAAAGTCGCTTAATAGCTGCAAAATTTGTGTGCATCCCTCGTCCCTCGTACCGTAAAACAACATCCTTTTCTCTTAGCACTCTTTCACGACATTGCTTTTCAACCGGTGCTAATAGAGCTTTCTGCTGTAGACTGTCGTCATTAGCGCTGCCTCGAGGGGATAAAAAGGTAAAACAAACAACTCCAGGAAACATCCCTGGCACGTAAAAGATGGCTAATTTAATACTCCTCTTAATCTTCATTTAATCTTTCCATTCTCAGTGGACGTAGGTATTTATCTACATATCCGTTTTCTTTTCCAAAATTACCAAATTTTCCAAAAAAGAAGAGAAAGTTCGATACGAAGTCAGTCGCATGTCCAAAAGTTGTAGAAAAGTCTAAAGATGCTTGAGTAATAATTCTTAGTTCCGAACGTAGGAAAAGTGACCATTGCATGTTTACTCTTGTTATTTCCAGCGGCGGAAAAGTCTGCCGAAGAGAAGGAGATGGATGCTGATCCTGACAAATGCCAACAGACACCCGAACCACAGGCCGCTCCCAAAACCAAACACCTGCCGCTGCTACCGCCACCTCCGCCCCAATTCAATCCGAAAATGGCCTCCTCGTTTTTCGACACTCCTCCAGATTCGCCATCTTTCTCCCTCAAGGATCAAGTCGAAGGACAGAGAGAGGTGTGGATCAGAAGGAGCGGCGCATCCCCGATCAAGCAAACCAGCCCTTTCTCTGCCGCCGTCAGAGGATCGATTCAAGACCAGAACGGCAGCGATTCCAGGGCCGGAGTTTCCAAACTCGTGAGGTTCTTATCGTGAAGGACACTGAAGGCGAAACTGAAGGTTCGAAGAATAGGAACTCTGTTGCTGCACGTCTTTTGTCTGGGTTCGGTACGAACGAAATTTTCTAGGGTCTCCGTGTTTAGAACCCAACCATTTCGTCTGCGATTATTCGTTCCATTGTAATTACGTAATAACGAGTAATAACATAATGATGTAATAATGTATTAATGTAATGTTCACCTTTGAACGTGCGCGTCGACTTATGACTAGAATTACACAAATCAACCAAGCGGACGTCTAATGGTGTGTTTTCTAAAAACCATTTTATCTGAATTCGTGCAGACCAGCTCTTTTTGTAAATAAGAAGAAATATCTTTTCCGTCGAGATTTTTCTGAAGCACAGACAAGTATTAAAGGTCCCGAGTGACAAATTCGTGTAGAATTTCAAAAACAAAATATCCCAAAGTTTTTTCAATTTGCTTCGTGTTATATTTCAACTATTGAAGGCAACTGTAAGAGAAATTTTTACGAGTAGCGTGACCAGGCAATCGCACGAGAAATTCATTTCAGCAGGCTTCCTCGTGGGGATGAACATTTCAAACCGATCCTTGCGGTCCGATCGGGTACCGGACGACTTTCGAGCGAAAACGTTTGCAGAATTTCTAACCCCGAACCGACAAACTGTTAAACTTACGAGCTTAACACCTCCAGCATTCCAGCATGCTCCTATCATCTCCCGGTTGCACATTAAATAGCATCCCAATTAATTCTGTTTATTCTCAGCAAGGTGATTAAGAGAAGTTAAAACTAATTGAAAACAATCAACAACAACGAACTAGACAACTTCAACTGCCACGCATCGTGATTAAGCAACCGTTATTATTATTACTATTATTATTATTATTATTATTATTACTATTATTATTATTATATTATTATTATTATTAGCAATGCATTATAAGCACCGTCGTCATAATCATCATCGTCATCGTCATCATCACGACTGAAAGGACCCCAAGGTCCTAAATTTTCTACAACACCAACAAATCCGGTCATCTGCGGGATGTCTGAACAAATTTTTCCAATTTACAAAAAATCTGGCAATAATTAAAACAATGAACAACATGGACGATGATGACGACGGGGATGAAATTAAACGAAGCAAAACAAGGGGAAAGAAGGGTATGGAGTTGTTAACAAATCGATGGCTTTTACAAGAAGAAGAAGAAGAATCAGAATAAGCATTTATGTCGGTGAACGACAGACGGGACTCGCTACGCAAAGGCGAGCCCGGATGGTTTGCAAGGTGGCGAACGCAGTAGGCGACAACTCGACGATTCCAGTGCAACAATCGAAACAACACGACGCGACTACGACAATGACGACAATCCGCTCGAGCGACAAAAACCTGAAATGTTCGGGACGACTTTACCCACGATTCTCGCAAGTGCATTGAGCAAGTGGTCAGTCTTATTATCTATACTGTTATCTTAACTACTATTATTAACATCATTAACATCATCATCATCATCATCATCATCATCATCATTAAGCAACGAGAAGATAAAGCCTGCAAGTGTTGTTGATGCTTTGCTGAAATCATGATGAGCAGTTTGCAATCAAAAAAAGAAAAGACAAAATGAAAAGTGCGACAGAGGATGAAAAAGCTTGAAAGAATTCAACAAACGCAGATGATCGGTTAGATGTCTCCTCCGTCGGAAGCGAATAAAGCGCGAACAAAGTTTAGGCGGATAGATGTTATCGACACGATGCCCGACCTTCCCCGAGGAAAGCTTCGCAGAAACGTTCGAGGTAGTTATCACATTTCAACGACAGACTCGAACGACGTCGAACGGCAGAAAACTCTGCCGAGGTAGGATTTAAGTAGATCCGTATAAAAAATATTACGCACCAAAACGTCCGAATAAATGCGAGCAATAATAGATGTATCGTCTGGTTCCCCGCACTTCCTGAGCTTTCGATGCAAAAAATCCGCAGGCAGCTGAGCAAATGCAGTGAAATTGTTTCCGACCGCTCGACCGGCAGAATATTCGATCGAAGCGAAGACGTGGAGGTAGAACGAAAGAGATAAAGACGAGGCAGAGCTAGCTAAAATAAGTTGAAAATCAAGAAACAAATCAAGAATACTCGAATATTGTAAATGTCCCTGAGGTACACTAAGAACGATCCAAAAGGAACATCACAGAGCAATAGATTATCGTATTAAGTCACTCAAAGTTATCTCGAAAGACGAAGCCAAAATGGATGAATCGTTTCTCGGGCAAGGTCACGACCTTGAAAATTAACAGCCCCCTATCTTACGGCGGTTTTCAAGTTTCACCCCACCTGTCTCGAAAGGGCTCCGACCGACGGGAACTTTTCGGGGTTCGAATCTCGTTAGACGGGAATCGACGTGAAAGATTCAAACGGAACTCGAAACGGCGGTCGAAGAAGCGCCGTTCGCCTTTCTGTCCCTGACGACGGAGCCGACGGTCGGTCTGGAGTCGACCCCGTTGATGAGCATGTTCTGGAGAGTTTCCAGGTTGGACGGGTTGTGGCCGGAGGGAGAGGGACTGGAAAGCATGTTGGGGCGAGTTGTGCTCATGTGGTGGAGGAGGCCGATATGGCGGAGTTCGGGGACGTAGGAAAGGATGAATTCCAGTCGCGTGTTTTCACTACCTCTGACGCTTCTCACTGCAAGTGACGAGGAATTGAAGACGATCATGATAGAAAATAATCACGATGACTATTAAAATAATTATGATGACTATTAAAATAATTATGATGACTATTAAAATAATTATGATGACTATTAAAATAATTATGATGACTATTAAAACTCTCCAGCTGATGGTTAAGCTCAATCAGATGCTCAGTGCTCCTGAACGAGGCTCAGCAACTGAGGAGGAGGTTGAAATACTTTCTCCTCTTCTCCCCATCATCATCATCATCATCATCCTTAACAATCCATACCATTCACAATAATCCATAACATTCCCATAATAACCCAAAACAATCCCACAACATTCTGATGTTATCGATGCAAGCAAATGACGTACAAGTTGTGTAGGCCCTGAATATCTTCAGGAATTTCATGCTCGCCTCCTTGATGCTGTCCGGATTCTTGAGGCTCGGATAATCTAAGATGAAAGTAGAGAACCAGAATTAGCAACGATCTGTCCCAGAATTTAACAATAGCATTATTATTACTATTATCAAGATGGTTGTGATTATTATTATTATTATGGTTATCATGATGAACATCAGAGCACTAATCACCTGGAGAAATGATGACGACAGCATTGAGGAAGCACTCCTCGGTCTCATCGAGTTGAACCTTCTGAATCTTCCGGGCAAACTGTTCCAACCTGTCGAAGAACGGATCCGGATGCTCTGGAAGTCTCCTCCAGGGGAGGAAATCGGATATGTAGCGGTCGTTAGCAGGGTCAAACCAGTTGAGGGACGCGGCCAGTATCCTGCTCGGAGATTGGGCCAACCTCAGCAGCAGCTTTTGGTCGTCAGGGTCGAGGAATACGAATCCTGGATGCAATTGTGGTCATGTTAATTATTAAAATACACGTTAATTATTAATATATGTTAATATATGTTAAATACGATTTAGAATTATCTGAATCATTAAATATCTAGTTCTCGCTTTAGTTCTTAGTTCTCATTAGTCATTTTAATTATCCCGATTTGTAGTTGGACCGCTGAATGAATCAGAAATTTAATCAATAAATTTAATTTTTTTTGCATAAAATGATTCCCTGCCAAAAGAGATCCGTACGAACCTGGAATGGCCTTCATGTAGGCGACCGACAGTTTCGTGTATTCGGGAACGACGTTTTTTTCCACGAATTCGGAGACGTCGTTCATTCTCTTTTCAGCCTTCATCCAGTTCTTTAGGGGGAATAATAAAATATTTAATCAAAACAATAACTAAATAATAATAAAATCTAGATTTAATCAAAACAATAACTAAATGCCTGAATTGCTCGATTAAAATGTACCGATCCTCCAAAACAATAACTTTGTCATCTCAAAGCCAGAAGCAAGGAGTTTAATACTTTTCCTAGGTTCGTTAGCAACACTTGACTCTGAAAGCAAAAGGACAGACTCGAAACTCACGCTAAACTCGGCAGCCAGCCTCCTATTCAAAGCCGTCATCTCTGCGACGAACTTCTTGTACGGAACGATGATGTCGGGACACGCGTTGCTGTACTCCCCCATCCAGTGAGTGTCCGACTTCGGCAGGACCAGGGACCTCCAGTACTGCCTGCTTCGACTCGCGAGGACCTCGTATCGACTTCCGTCTTCGAAACAACCCTCCTCGACTCGAAAGTCTTTCTCCGCCTTCGACGGGTCGTCCTCCGAGAAATCCCTGTCGTCTTCGTCGAGTTTGAACTGCCTGCTGGCTTCCTGGAGCGTCTGGCACCACTTGTGCTTCGAGTCGACGGATCGAGAAGCCGCTTCGTGGACGAGGCTCTCGGCATTTTTCACGAGGCTTTCCAAGGAGTCGAGGCCGACGAACGGAAGGTTCGACGTCTTGTCGGCACTCTCCAGCACTTCCTGAACGTCTTGGCTGGTCATCGCGAGTCCGGACGGACCGAAAATATCTTGAAAATTCTGAGGTTGGTGAGGATGATGGGTGGACATCATTGACTTCAGATCGAGGACGTTCGAGGACGAAGGCACGTGGCTCGGAAAGGCGGAGAGAGACTGGAGCGAGTCGAAGCTTCCGGCAAAGTTTTCCAGTCCGCCGTCGAAAGCGAAGAGACCCAAGTGGTTCTCCGGTCCTTCGACGGAAGAGTGCTGCTCGGCCGTTCCGCCGCTGCCGTTGTTGAAAATTTCGTCCGTCATGGAGGACGGAGACCCGGAAGAATGGTGAAGAGGCTGAGCAAAATCCGAGAGAACGTCTCCCTGCCTATAGGCCAGTTCGTCCGTCCAATCGATGGAGGCATCGAAGCCGCTTTGCATCCCGCTGGCAGAGTTGCTTCCGCCGGGATGGTGGTTCAGGTAGTAGAACAAGCTGGCATTCTCCTGCTCCATCTTGACCTTCGTGTCGCAGTAGTCGTCGGGCTGCCTCTGCCTCGCCTGATTCAAGTCTCCGTGCCACGGGTTGGAAAGAGTAGAGGTAAAGGCCGGGCCGTTGTCGATGCCGTTGCCGTAGAAAGATTTGTTGTCTTGCTGCTTGTCCTCCATCATGTAGTTGAGCGGCTGACTGAGGTTCTGTCCCTGGTAGCTCACCAAAGGCCTGCCATCTTGATCGCACGGGATGCTCATCCTCGACCGATGGTCTTCCATCTCGTCGATGAACTTCGACGAAAAACCCGGAGGCAGTTGATCCATCTTCATGTTCTGAACTCGGTGCATCTCCCCGAGGTAGCCGTGCTGGCGATCCCCCGATCCTCCCGGCATCTGGCCGAGCTGGTGGTTTACGTAATAGCTGCTCTGAGGAGAGTGGTTCTGCCCCATGAGGACGAGAGACTGGGGCTGCTGAGACTGGAATGAATGCTGCTGGTGGGGGTGGCCGAGCGCCATCTGGGTCGGAGATTTGTCTTTCTTCTGCGAAGGCATGATGCTCGTGACGTTCATCTTCGACGGCCTGCCCATCTGGATGGCTGAAGGAAATGCAATAAAGTGAACAAATCTGCGTAAATATCTACAACAATCATCAAAACTAATAGCGATGTTTAATTGAAGATATAAAAAGACATCTAACTAGAAAAATGAACCTGGAAAGGAATCAATCCTCACCTTCCCTGGACATCTTCTGGGCAAGGCACTTTTGGTATCGACAGTAGCGGCATGCGTTCCTGGTCCGCGGGTTGATGATGCAGCTCTTGCTGTTCTTGCAGACGTAAGTATGACTTTCGTTCATGCCTCTTCTGAAGAATTTCTGAAATCAAAAGAGGTTTTCGCTCAACTTTCAGAGAGCAAAAACCAAAGGTCAACTAATTTAATTTTATCCAATAATATTCCCCACCCAATGTCCAACAATATCACCCACCCAATGTCCAATAATATCACCTACCCAATGTCTATCTACAATTTCACATAAATTTCAAACTTCCTGTTACCTTACAGCCTTCACAGGTTAGAGCCCCGAAGTGAATTCCATTTGCAACGTCAGAGCAGACGACACATTTCTGTTGTCCTTCCTTGAGAGGAACATTCATCGGTCGAACTGCACAACAAAAAAGGCAGACCTTACTGACGGATATAAATGAAATAAATAAATAAAAATGTACGAGAAACATCGGTCGAATAATGTCATCGCTGTCATTTGGAAGATAATTCCAGATTTTTATGATTTCATTGCTTGCAAAGTCTTGCAACGATGACTTAAATAAACCTACGTTTCCTCTCCATCCCTGCCTCTTTGCACTTCCTGAACCTACACTTCTTGCAGCAGGTTCTCTGGGTCGAAGTGATGAGGCAGTTGTCATTGCCTTTGCACACAAATGATTCTCCGGTGTAGGCATATCTCAGATAGAAGGTCTGTTGGTGATGGAAAATATTTTTCATTTCCTACCATCATTTTAGATATTTACGAGGTGCTTATAAAGCTTATTACATTGAAACTGTATAGATATTACCATATGTTATATATATTACAATATTACAGTATGTTATATATATATATTACAATATATTGCTATGTGGATTCAAGAAAGTTCCTGACCTAATTTAACACAAACTTTGAACAAGGAACACTGAAACCCTCAAAAATAGGTGAGAGTTCAAACCTTGCAGGGTACGCAGACTTCCGCCCCGAAGTATTTTCCGGCCGCCAGTTCGGAACAGACGGCGCAGAGCTTGATCCCTTTCTGTCCCTCTTCCGGGGTCTGACCGGTTCTCCTCTTGACCGACTTTTGCTGTTGTTGGTGTAGATGTTGCAATTGCTGATGTTGTTGTTGTTGTTGTTGCGACTGATGGAGCTGTTGACGCTGCAGCAGTTGATGGAGAAGATGTTGTTGTATCAGTTGTTGTTGCTGCTGATGCTGTTGTGGTTGTTGTTGCTGCTGGCCCTGGAGGTACATGACATCATGATCCATTCTTTGAAAATCTCGCCCTGAGCAAATTGCTCTCCTGCAAAAACAGAAATTTTTCAAATAACAATAATAACAGCTTTCGACATTGAATTTAAAAAGTTAAATCCAAAACAATAAAATACGGAAATTTTAAACGATTGATTTTAAACCGTCCCATTGCTCGAAAGGACCGATTGAACGAAAACGGTCTAAATAAATGAAGGAGTGCGGTACTAAGATGGCACGAAAACACGAAAACCATTTCCGACCAAAGGCTGCAGGAACTTCGGTCGGCTATCTCGCCAAACTCATCGAATCCTTTAACTTAATAGACGATTTAACAACATAATTACAAGCGAATGCAAAGATGAATGCGAACAAACGAAGACAAGAACACACTCACTTCTGTAGGAGACCAACTTATGTCCCTCTCAAAACTCATAAGACCCTGAAAGTAAACACGGGATTAAGAACCGGTCCATCCCAGCCGACGATAGATAAATGCAACCGAGCTAGCAGGCATCCGTAAAAATTAATTTTCATCCAAATTTGGTGACAATTGTCCACGAAAATACAACGAGAGAGATTATTTTTATCGTTGTAAATAATTTAGAATGTCATTTCATCCTTCATTAAATTGCAAAGGTCAAAATATACTACACATAACACTGCATACATTCCTATAGAGCCACAGAGGTACGATGAGCACTAGTAACATTCAGCGATGGTGGTCGGCGTGTATAAGCTCGGCAATGCCGATGAGAATAACCGAGGAATTTAGAGGTGTTTCGGAGCCGTTCACAAGTTAGATGTGGTATTGTGTATAATGTGACTGTTTATAAACCTATAAACATATATATTTATAATAATACTTGTAAAATACATGTAATGGCAATGTCAAACATTATTCGACACAATATTCCGCATTGCTTTTAAAATGCAAACATTGAAAAGCAGCTTAAATAATTTCTATTCACAATTACATACATTTTTACGATGTGGCATTTTGGTCCAGATGAATTTTTATTAGCCTAAAAAAATAGGGATTGACCACAATAAGAACAATAACAGTGACAAACTGATGCAAACTATGAAAATAGCCAAGCAGAGAGAGCTTAACGATAGAACGTCCACAGTGAATTCATTAACCTAATTAAGGAGTGTTGACTGCATCAGTTCACCTTTGGCAGTTCACCTTTGTGAATCGAGTGGGTCTTTGGGCAAACCCTCGCGGCCGGCCGCCCTGAACGAAAGTGATGATAACCAAAACCGGTTATTAAAATTCTCATTACATCAGCCCATGATCTAAATGTTTGGCTGCTGACGACTGCAGAAAACAATAGGCAGATAGGCTGTGCTCCTAAGTAGAGCTTCTCGAGTTAGGTGCATTCTTACGGAGCTGAACAAATTACTGAAGCAGGAGCTTAATATTATTATGGAATGCAATTGTCTTCGAAACATTTTTTATGTCAAGACATGATTTAACATCGCAGCCAGCTTCAAATCGTGACTAAACAAAAGCAATGGGGCACTTTATTTGAGTTGGGTCGAGAAACAGACGCCATTTTTTCACAGCCTTCATCAAAATCACCATATTAACTCGCCCACTTGAAAGCTTCGAAGAAAAATACATTGCCATACTTATCGATGCAAAAAAGCCAATATGTGCTGGTAGCGCACGGGCTTCTAACAAATAAGCTCTAAATGAAATTAGTCTTATCTGGTCAAAGTCCAAGTTATAACGACAAAAGTAAACAAAATTCGACATCAATTCGTGTCAAAATGGATCCTGGTTCGATTATAAGCGGCAACGTTCGTCAATTTATCGTACGGAGGCCCGTAGCGGATGTTTATAGTTAAGATTGGCAGACAATCAAGGTACCCAAGAATATAGTACGATCGCGTAATAATTTATTATTGCTGCGATAAATAATAAACTTTAGTGTGATTAATATTTTATATTATTACTTAACATTCATTTACAGTAAGAATTTCGGGACACCTATCGAATCCTACGGCGGCAAGAAATTTCCAAGCTTTTCAGGTTAAACAAAATTGTTTTAGAATAATATCATAACTCTAAAAAAATATCTAAAAAAACTAATTCTTTTCTACATCGGCACGAAAACTCAAACTTAAAGGTCGTAGCGAAACTGGTTCTTTTTGACATCAGCCGTAAGTTCAAATAACAAAGATGGCCAGAATATGAGATGAGATCTCTCAAAATGACAAGCCTTTGTCTCAAAAAGCACGAACGTCAAGACACTGATTGATTTCGACGGCAACAACTAGCAAAGCCGACTAAAAATGTGAAAAACTATAAGTCCTGAGTTTTAGCTTAGCTGAGCAAAATTTGTCTTTCCGTGAAGATTTTGTGAGCGTGTTTATGTAAATAATCGCAAGCCTAGAATAACATTAAATATAAAATAAGATTAACGACGATAATGATCATTCGCTGACAAGAATGCGTATCCCATGTTTTTCTATTTGTCTCGTTAGCCTGGCGCAGTTAACGTAGGTCGTGACTTTCTAAAATGTCGATAGATGTCATCATCTGAGATCATTCGTATTACCATATCAGTTGAATCGCAGTTGTTGTCATCATCATCATCATCATCATCGTCGTCATCATCATCATCATCATCATCGTCGTCGTCGTCGTCGTCATCATCATCATCATCGTGAGCCAGTATCGGTTCGATTCCATTGTTCGGAAGAATATTCGTACGTTGTTCGAAAGATGTCTCCGTTTGTGAGTTTGGTTAGGAAGAAATATTTGATTAGCTGCTCCAATGTTAGGTCGTCATCATCATCATCATCATCAGCTACCATAACAGCCACTAGCGAGCTATGCATCAAGTAAACACAAGTCACTCACAGGCGATCGTATGAAGATAAGACAAACCATCATCATCATCATCATCGTCGTCGTCATCAGTCTTATCCTATCTCAATCGTCATCATCGATGTAATCACGAGTGACCATCATTATCATCATTGTAATCCGTGATGCATCATCATCATCAGGAGCGCTTGTCATTATCATGGGGCCATTACAATGGATCTGTTAATTCTCATGGCGGTAGACCACACGCGTAATTTTTAAACTCCAATTATCCTAGATATCATTGCCATCACAATCGCTTTTACGTCATCGTCGTTGTCGTCATCTTGTCATTGTCGTTCTTATGGCTGACGTAGGCATCTAACTAGTGCATTAATCATCATCATCATCATCATCATCATCAACATCATCATCAACATCATCATCATCATCATCATCCTCGCAAGTAGCCATTTCAAGCTCAGCGCAATGTTACATTCATGCGGTCAATAGATCAATAAGTAAGTCTTTTAGCTCGTTTAGCCTTAAATCATCGAATTGGGCGGAATGATACATCGGAAGAATTCAACATGGCGCACTATCCGGATAAGTCCGGTCAGAATAATTCTCATTTGGACGCTTCCAACGTGAATAATTCTTGAGAAAGTATCGTCTCTCATTAATGAGCTTCTTCTTCGAGAATTCGAGAATTCGGTTAGCACAAAAATAGCCAGCTAACAGCTACAGGCGTTTCGTAAACAAAGACAAGCAAGCATCCAACAGAACGGACGTGGAGAAACATGGAGGAACATCTGGAACAGATTAGAGATGATGAGCTTCAACGTTGACCTGAAACCCAGAACAAGTCATCCGACAACCTGAGGAGGCTGGGTGGAAGGATGGGTGGGCAGACGGATGAGTATTTGGGAGATGGTCATAGATGAGTGATGGATGCATTGATAAATGGACTAATGAAAGAATACTTAAATTGAAAGCATAGATTCTCTTGTAAATATTCTCTTACGGACGGCACAAAATGCGCTCAAAATTTTCCAAAAAAACTCTCATTGCCAATTCTCGTCCAAACTCCTCCCTCCCCTGAAAGAGATAACAGCTGGAGTAAACCGGACCACGGAACAGGCGCCTATCTCGAACATCAGCAACCTGATGGAAGGACGGAGGCTGACAGAAACCATTTCCATTTCTGAGAGCCTGCTACTGCTACGTGCTATTAAATATTAAATATATTAAAATTGTGTCCTCATTTTCGGTGTAAACTCAAACCTTCCGAGTTCAAAACCCATTTTGTGCTGTTTAACTAACCACTGTAGCTAGGTAATTTTCAGGCAAATTATTAAAAATAACGAACAACAATAAAACTTCAAATGATTACTATTTTTACACTTTAACAGTCCATCGTCGTCTAATATTGTAAACTAAGATATTTAGAATATATAATAAATTATGTCATTGGCTTTATTAAAAATTATAATCTGAATTATCAATTCAGCTGAGCCATTATTTAGACTCATTGCTTATTCATATTTAGGCTTATTGCATATTCATGAGCTCGACATGGACATGCGCATTAAAGACACACGATCGTCTTTCTCGTGCATCAACTTCCGACGGACAGTTGGAAAATGCATTTTAATCGGAGGAAATGGAGACCTAATTGGCAATGATGATGATGATGATGATGATGATGGATGATGATGATGATGATGATGATGGATGATGATGATGATGATGATGATGATGATGATGATGATGATGGTGGTGGTGATGATGATGATGATGTGATGATGATGATGATGATGGTGATGATGATGATAGTATGGAGGCGATGGTGCATCGTAAGGGGCGTCTCTAAATTATTCATTGGATTTCCTGTTAACTCGATTCTAGAAGAACCTTTTCGACAGCTTTATCGCCGTTACAACAACATCGTCATCATCATCATCATCATCATCATCATCATCATCATCATCGGCATCGGCATCCATCCAAAACCTCGTATCAACGGACCTATACGAGCTCTAGCCTTCGCAATATTTCCAACTCTGAGAATCGAACCACCAGCCTACGATCTCGACTGGCAAGCATCTGTCGTCGAGTGGAGACTCATAAAGCAGCCATCAAAGATCTAATAACACGTCCTTATCAGTCGATACAAGTCCTTTGTTTATTCCGCTGTGGATTTGTTTCCAATTCCAAGAAAACCGCGTCCCGATAAGACAGGGTCGAGCGACTGATAAGGCCCGGAAAGAGCGCGGATGTTCAACGCCGCCGAATGTTATTTTAAAAATAAATTTCGTGTAAAAGTGAACTTACTGATGATAATGTATTCATAAAAACATTAAGAAATTTAATTTGATTAAATAGTTTAATAATAAAGCTAACAATTTAACATATTTAGTTAATTCTTTTTAATATCAAATTATCGTCCTTCCATTGCCATTCCTCGTGTTTAATCATTTCCTTATCTTTACCTCATCATCGCCACAGAATCTAGGTCACGTCGACCCCATTAAGAGTCCAATCACAGCAGAGTGTGATAGTGCGATGTTAGCATTAGCATCAGCCCAGCCAGCAGCTGAGCCATCCTAGCTCCTCCTTGAAAGAAGATGTTGATAAGCGATGCTCAAAACACAACCAATAGAAAGTGCAGAAATTCCGACATCGGAGACGACAAATGGTGCAGTCGGGAAGAAACTCCATTTTCAAAAAAGGAAAACAAAACCCGAGACCCAATGATAAAAATGGACCAAAGTTCTGGTACTGTTATTTACGTTGTTATCTTCCTACCCTAGGTCCTTCTAAAAATAACCTCATCAGTTGATTGGCTGGCTAGTCCGGCGCTAGAATGAGGCGCTGTTCTGGCGCCAGGCCTGTTTTATGGCATGCAAGTAGTTTTATGAGATTGTGTCAAGTGGTCCTTTAGATAAAAGTATAATCAGCTCTGCCATAGTAAATCAATGGAGTCGCGCATAATAACAGTTCATTTATATAGCGCATAATACTTGTCCATTTACATTGTGGATAATAATAGTTCATTTATGTAGCGCATCTTAATATCCAAACGTTTCCTGGAATTTTTCTGAAAAGAAGCAGCGTTGTGGTGCATGCATGCATTCATTCATTCATTCATTCATTCAATCACTCAAGCACCTTTCTATTCGTCCGTCATCTGGACATTAGCAACAGATAAATGCATTCGTTCTCACTTCCGCTGAATTGCAATGCACCTGAGACGACCACGTGACTGTGAGTTGAAATTCAACGCGAACGTAAGCAGAACACAATACCAGTTGTTAATCCGATCGTTACAAGTTCAACAAGATGAGGAGGAAGACAATGATGAGGATGATGATGACAGAGGTTATAATGGTTGTCATTGACACTAATTTAATAATTATGATGTTATTCATGCAATAATTTTTATTGTTAATGATAGCTACAGTAGGAGGCATAAAAGTCAAAAAAACAAACTCATCATAATTGCAAGACTCGAGTCAAAGGTTAAAGGTGAGTGTGAGGTCAAGTTCGGAGTTTAACCAAGAAATATAAGCAGAGGTACATCCAGGCATAGGACTGGGTATTACAAATCATTTGTTGAAGGCATACATAAGATAAATAATAATAATAATAATAATAATAATAATAATAATAATAATTAATAATAATAATAATAATAATAATAATAATAATAATAATTAATACATTTTTAAGGCGCAGTTTAAAAGACATCATTATTTGTGTTACTTTTGTAATTATAACTTATAAAAAAAAATAAATATACCAATTACAATTCAATGACATATTTTTCAGCCTTTCAGATGAAGGGATGATGACAATGATGCATGCTCATTGGCTGCAATCCAGCTACATTTACCAGGGGAGTTGTTTGTTTATTTCACGTCGGATCCTACATTGGTCACGTGATTTGTATTCCTGCTCTTGTGCACTTGTGAGTGATTGAATGGTAAGAGCATTTAAAGCCATTGCATAAATAATAATAATAATTTTATTATCACTCTGCTTCTCAATCAGTACATTAAATGGCAAAAAAACAAATATTGACATTTTGATCTAGGATCAATTATTATCATAATATTGTATTATTATTATTATTATTATTATTATTATTATATTATTATTATTATTATTATTATTTTATTATTATTATTATTATATTATTATTATTATTATTATTATTATTATTATTATTATTATTATTATTATTATTAAGCCCTGCAGCTAATCCATTGGAAGATGGTTGTTATTGGACCAATGAAACAGTTACTTTTTCCCAGTGGATTCCCAGGTGTCATGCCATGGAAGGTAAAAAATCGATGAGGACGACATTGAGGAGGAAAAATGATGAAGACAACGACGTTAGTAATGGTGATAATGTCAAAATTAACAGCACGAAGTAACATCACGTGACACACTTTCATAGAAAACACTGACCTCAATAACGATAAACAAGACTTTGTGCAAATATTTATTCACCATCGTTACATAACATTGCATTCCCTGCAACTTCTGCAAGCTTGGAATAAATATTCGTGTTTAGAATTGTCTTAAACTACCCATAATTATCTTTCCATCCTTTCACCAATGTCCACTTTCATCATGCAGCTCATTTAGCCCATCTTCAAAGGATGAAACCTAATTACAGCTTGATAGCACATGGAATGCATCATCAATGGGCCTGGCACCCCCTCCATCATCCAAGTGGTTTGTTCCAGCTGACAACAGAATAGCAGAATCCATCTCTTGTAAGTGGGGGGTTCGCCTTTAGCGGTCATTGGCATTCTACTGTTTCTCGTGTGTTTTTTAAAGTTTCATAAAATTGGAAACTTATAATTACCCATCCACCATTCCCTCATGCCAGTGGATATGTAAATCAACCACCGATTGAACGCTCGGTTGATTGATTGATTGCAGAACAAAAACTCGAATGATTTTCTGCAATCTCAGAATGTCGACCACCACGATGTTCTCATTTGCAGGACAAAAGATGGCACAGGTGAGTGTCAGTTGAATGCGATTGTTCTCCTTAACGTGAGGGTCGTGAATATCAGGTAAGAACTACATGAGACATCAAGAGGGTAAGCATTCAGGTGGAGAATGAATTCGTGGGTAAATGGAGCAGGTTGGATGGACTGAATGAACGGGTGGACTTTTTAAGAAGAAGTTCTTTTGTACTCTTTAGATACCTCTATTGCTTACTCATACCTCTTTTGTAGACTCATGCCCCGTGCATACATGCTACACCTGTACTGTATATTCTCTGCATGATTTCGGGATAAGGCTTTGTTATTTAGATTTACATCAATGGCCAAAGTTGCCTCATTATTCTTTTGATTATCGATTATTATTATTATTATTATTATGACTAACCATATAGTAATATAATAACAGTAATAATTATTACAATAATAAATATTAATATAATAATAATAAGTAATAATTATAACAATAATAAATATTAATATAAAAGTAATAAGTAATAATTATTACAATAACAAATATTAATATAATAATAATAAGTAATAATTATTACAATAATAAATATTAATATAATAATAATTATTACAATAATAAATATTAATATAATAATAATTATTACAATAATAACATTAATTTATTTATTGTAATAATAATTAATATATTTATTAATAATAATAATGATATTACAATTATTGTTGTTGTCATTCGATTCACCAGCATCAAAAGCATGATTGGATAGCCGAAAATATGCATGATTTATAAATAGCATTGAAAAGGTTCCATCCATAAATAAAGAACAAAACCCTCTGGAAATAATAGCAGCCAATCATTAAGCAAGATTCATTTGTTTTCGTGGGAGGGAAACAAAAGACCTCAGCTATTTATAGCAACCAATGGTTCTTTGACAAGCGGTATATATTTAATAAATAAAATTCTTTTTAAAATATCTTCGCTCACATTAAAAATAATTTTTATTTTTTAATTAAACGGTAATTATTAAATCGATTTTCCTAATGCTTGTTGTAAACATGTTGTTTACAATGGACATCGTAAATAAAAACATCCAATAATAATAATAATAATAATAATAATAATAATAATAATAATAATAATAATAATAATAATAATAATAATAATAATAATAATAATAATAATAATAATAATAATAATCATAATAATAATAATAATAATTAATAATAATAATAATAATAATAATAATAATAATAATAATAATAATACTAATAATAATAATAATAATAATAATAATAATAATAAATAATAATAATATATTAATCAACCAAAGCGATTGACTCGCACAAACATCACCACTGGCCCCGACATCGAAAGAAAGAAAATCTGGTTCAAGGACGAACCAAGAACCGAGCACTCATTTTTTTATCTTTCTATCTTTCTCTTTCGTTTTCTGCCGACCTATAGGAAAGAATTAGGAAAGTAGGGCATCGAAAGTAGGTCACCTCCGCTTCGTAGAGATGAGGAATTGTTTACGTTCGTCGACTACGACAAGGCCGGCAGAGTAAGCCGTGGTTCTGCAAGGCTCGCACGAGAGAGTAAAAAACAGGGCCGATTTGGAACGAAACCGATGTTAAGAGCGCTTAAGTTGGCGCTGTATGAATGGGCAAATGAGTCATTGAGAGAACCCTCACATGTCTTCATATGACTTGTGTAATCAATTCAATGTTTGACTTTGTCATGGCAACAATCCACAACAATTCAGATATTAATGGATATTATTTCATAATTTCCAATGTCAATTAATATAATAATTTATTTCCCAACTTCCTCCAAGATACTCGTCTCGTATTCCTGCTTTTGATGCCTCCCCGAAGAAGGAGACGCGAGAATCGTTGGACTTCTCGAAAGCTTCCTCTTAATCTCCTGAAATCCTTGGCAGTTTGCACCAACTGAGGTTTTAATCTGAAGATTTTTGAAGCCACTTTTGGTAGAAATCCAGAGGAATGACTAAGTTGCTGATAATTGTATCTTTTATATTATATATTTAATTATATTTATATATTTAATTATATTTATATTTAATTATATACCACACTTCACTGTCACAAGGCCTCTTGCTGTTGCTGTTATTTCACACATTTTCAATCACAAAATTAAGTAACGGTTAATTAAGTGGCTTCTGTTTGACATATTATGAGAATTATCATTTTAGGAAGCACCGAAATTATGATAGTATCTCAGTTAATTATAATGTTGACATTTTGAAGTTTCAAAAGAGCCGATTCTGATTATAAGAAAATTTCAGCGGGGAAGGCTGTCTCGAGGTAAATAAAGGTTTAAAATGAATTTACGCTTTGAAATCTTTAATTATTTAAAGGATGATTATACGATATTGAAATATTTTAAATGTGTAAAAGTTTATGAAATCTTAAAGAGAAGAACAAGTTTATAAACAAGAATTTGAACCACAGGAAACCCTGCAACTTGTCAAAAAAATAACTGGGTTTCAGACTTTTGTTTACAAACATTCATCACTTTTGCCACAGAAATTTAAAAGATCTTCCCCAAACTGGAAGAAATTGAAGAATTGTTTTCAAAGAATTCGAGAAGAGGTGAACATCCACAGATGACAATTTCAGATTTCTTCTAAAGAAGGACTGATGTTCTAAGGATTGAAGTGGATTGATGACGAACAATTATTTTAAATAATATTCGACATTTTAAAAATGTCAGATTATCATTACAGTACAGTACCAATTCTTGCTCGAGCCACAGAGCAAACAGCAGGAGTGATTAATGAAGATGAAAACCAATGAATGAATGAATGAATGCAACCGGTCACATATCCTCAATGACGATCGAACAAAAGCTTCATTGAAAAGGCTTAAGATTGGGATTCTGTCAGGTGAGCTGACATGGTGCAGGTGAAACAAAAGCAAGCAATAATTCTTAACAGGATCGATTACAACCATTTACTCGCATTCCGTGAGCTCGGCGTGAAAAGGTCAAAGGCTACGGGAAAAAAAACTCATAACTTATTGAAAAACTAATCCCGGCAAAGACGGTGTAGAAAATGTTAGACCGCAATCTTCATATCCCAATCCAGAAGAATCCAAACAAGTCCAGATGAGAGGATTTCATTAAAATCCTGGGAAAGTCTCCTTGGCAATAAAGGACCCAAGTACATGTCAACAAAGTCTTGGCAATCATTGTCAGAACAAATGAAGAGACAACGGAGGTGATCCATTGATCCATCCAACCACTAGGAGAAGTATGAACGAATGAAACCAATGTTATTAAAAGTTCACAGTTCAATATAATTAGGCAAATGGGTAAAGCTTATTATGGAGATTACTGAACCTCTTGGAATTTATGAGAAAAAAACTGAAATATTCATTCAACCCCAACAAATCAGCTGTGAACAAATTCATGAAAAAAATAAATGATTGTTTGCATCAAAATTAATATTGTATTTTCCATGTTTTAAGAGCTGCCAAATCGGTGAAGGAGCAAATTACTAGAATGTTTCAGCAACAAAAATGCATCCTCACAAATGAACAATAACTTAGTAAATATGAGCCTAATAACAATAAATAAGTTGGTATACATGAGCCTAATAATAATAATAATAATAAATAATAGCCTAAAACAAAATTCAAATGAGTGTTTGCTAAAAAGTAACTTTCCAATGGAATTCAAGCCAGCACTTCAGAAATTTTGGAGGTTGGAAAGTTTAAAAAAAAAAAATAGTTCATCTATTCAATTGTTCATTTTAAGTCATTTATTTCAAAGACCAACATTTCCTTAGAAATCTTCAATCTATTTTAATATTCTTCAACAACCACACAACCTCCCAATAACCACAGTATAACCACCAAGAATGGTTATTCCAAAGTGCCTCGGGCATCAATAAACAAGTCGTATTTCGACATCAGAGAGCGATTTTAGAGAAAATGCGGAATTATTGTACAATTAAAACATTTTCTTCGCCTTTAAATGTTATTATTTTCACGTTTTAACTGCAAATATCAACGAAATGTCGACAAAACATCAGCCTACCTGGCTTTGTCCGCTATATTCTCCGAATCTTTTGACAAAGAAGTGCCCAACCCGAGTTATTCGCCTCTTGTTTTGACAACAATGGAGGATGTTTTCTCGTTGCAGGAGCTTTGATGGTCGTATTCGTTGCACTATTCTACGTCAAATTATTTTTCTTTCTTTGGGAAAATCGTTAAAATTTCTGTCGAGTAATTTTTGTCCAAGCTACGGCCTCGAACGACTTGCCAGTGAATTGAATTTGGCGGGATGATTTGCTCGGTCGTGATGGCTTTCTGTTTCGGCGATGAAAGTTTGTTTAAATATTTTGTTTGTTTTTATCAAGTTTTCAGGAAATATTCGCTTCTTAACTAATTGGTTTCATCTTAAATCCACAACACTCAATTCGTCAACCCAGTAACAACATCCTTTTAGAATAGCCTCACCACTGCCAACAATAATACGTAATGTTTGCATATCCAGTTGATTGACTTGTTATTATTGTTGTTGTATGTTTTCGTCATAACCCAGAAAAACTACTACTACTACTACTAATACCACAAAAACCTCTAAGGCAACTACTATATCCCCTCGCTACTAAGGCTAATATGGATCCTAGCGGAGACTGTACACTATACCATACCACACCAGATCCGTGCAACTATCACAACTACACATAAAAGATCTGCCTTGGCCAAGGCTGTGTGCACTAGGCAGTGTGTATTTTAGACGTGCACACGAGACCAGTGTAGGCCATGATAAATCAATTAATGGATGGGACGGAGTATCCACGTGGTAACTTGAGACCTAAAAATTAAAAAAAATAAATATATTTGCACCCGTTCATCGAAGTAACCACGCCAAACGCGTTGTGTTTTTTAAGCGCTTGTGATTTTGAAATTATCGCTTGTTATTAATATCTTTTGTTGATATGTTCGCTTCTTACGTTTATAATGATATATGGTTTTTTTTTTAATAATTATTTGTTTAAAAGTTTAAAATATCAAATCATTTCCATGCGCTACATTTTGCCAAAATTAAACTTTTACAATTCAAATAAAAACAGATAATTTTAATTGGAGTTGCTGATTGGTCGGCATCGAGCGAATTAGAAGTCATTCTATTTTTGAACGTCAATGACGTCATTCAACGGCTGACGAGGTTCGAACGTGTTGATCACGTGATCACGGGTCGTCGTCATTTGATGATTTGGCGCTAAAAAAAAAATTAATTTGAGAGTGCAGCATCCATGTTTATGTGGGTAATTTGGAGTTCATTGATCGTTGGATGGGTGTGTGGATGGATGGAAGAAATCATGTGCTTTGTATGTGGAAGATCACTCCATGCCTCGGATGAAAGTTTCACTGCCACGATGGTGTCGATGATGATGATGATAACGGTGGAAATGATGATGATGATGATGATGGTGGTGGTGATGATGACGATGATGATACGTAGGAGGAAGAGAAATGATGACGATGTGGGTGGTCATTCGAAACCATCTTAGGATGCCTGACTCACGATATGGATAAACAAACGCTGGATGTAACCGGAGATTCATTGGTGATGCTGGAAAAGATGGATGGATGGATGGATGGATGGGTGGGTGGGTTGGTGGATAGAAATTTGGGTGATGATGATAATGATGAGGAACAGTTGCTGTTGTTTGGCTTCCGAGTGAAACACCTGCTATTTGATTTGATTGAAGCTACAAAACTGTTTTAGATTTCAATATTTGTTTAATAATTTTAAATATCTTGTTTATATTGTTATTATTTGTCACAATTATAAATATATTTTATATAATACATATTTATAATTATAAATAAATTTTAGTTCTACCAGATGCAATCGCAATGGTGGCTATTCCGTCACTTTCTATTTCCTAATGGAAATTACTTCTGGAAAGAAGAGATCTCACTAAAATCTGACATCATCCTTTATTCATTCATTCATTCATTCATTCATCTATCCATTCATTCATTCATTCATCTATCCATTTCCTCGTTGATTCATCCATCCATCCAGTGTAAACTTATGAGCATTAAGAAATTTCATCCACTGGTCATTTGATTGATAAGAAAAGTTGGCGCTGATTGATTGAAAGGTTTTGAATGTCCAATCACAATCAGTGCATTGAAATTGAAAACCGATTCATAAATGCGAATTGGCCATTTTAAGCTCATTTATCTCATTGGTCAATTCAAAAGCAGGTTCGGTGGTTGAACATTTTGATTGGTTGATTGTGATTGATTTCTGTTGTTTGAGTAGGAGACTCGTGTGCAATCATCACTGATGATGATTATTAGTTCGCAATTAAAATTGTTATTTTAATAATTATTATAAACATTGTTAACCTATGCTGGTTGGAATAATCATCATCATCATCATCATCGTCGTCGTCGTCATCATCATCATCACCACCACCACCATCATCATCATCATCATCATCATCATCATCATCATCATCATCATCATCATCATCATCATCAGGACCACCATATCATGATCATCATCATTCTCAGATTATCTTCCTGTCTTTTTTATCAGATCAATCACATTGCATGCACAGCATAGATAGGAGGAATCTCCTGCCATCATTATAGTCACGATGTTGTTATTGATGGTGATGATGATGATGATGATGATGATGACGACGACGACGACGACGATGATGATGATGATGATGATGATGATGGTGGTGGTGATGATGATGACGATGAAGACGACGACGACGACGATGATGATGACGACGACTACGAGGTTTGGAAACTTTACGGCAGGATAGGGCTGGGTAGCGTGACACTAGCTATAAAGAATTCTTACTCAATAGACTGGGGCGAATGATTCTGTGATTGAGTGGGGGTGGGGTTGATAGTTGAGCGATTGAATGAATGAATGGGTGAATGAATGAATGGTTGAATGAATGAATGGGTGAATGAATGAATGAGTGAATGGATGAATGGGTGAATGAATGAATGGGTGAATGAATGAATGAGTGAATGGGAGGATGACTGAGTGAGTGAAGGATAAGTTGTATGGATGAACATTTATTAAAAGGAAAAGCAAGAACCTCTATGGATTGAGAACTTATGGAGAATATTAAGGCTGAAATCTGCAATGATGATGATGATGATGATGATGATGATGATGATGATGATTGATGATGATGATGATGATGATGATGATGATGACGATGACGATGACGATGACGATGACGATGACGATGACGATGACGATGACGATGACGATGACGATGACGATGACGATGACGATGACGATGACGATGACGATGACGATGACGATGACGATGACGATGACGATGACGATGACGATGACGATGACGATGACGATGATGATGATGATGATGATGATGATGATGATGTGATGATGATGATGATGATGATGATGATGACGATGACGATGACGATGACGATGACGATGACGATGACGATGACGATGATGATGATGATTACGATAAAGTTGGAGCCTGCAATAATGATGATGACGACGATAACGAAGACGATGGTAACTATTCACTCAAACTTGGTTGAGAATTACGTAATTTGAAGTATGTTTATTATTAATATATTAGTAATTATTTATATTTATTAATTATTAGTTGCATTGATTGTTATTAATTATTATTAATATTTACTAGATAGCTACATTAATTTTTTAAATATTTTTATTTATTCATTAACATTTATATTTATTAATTATTAATATTTTATGTATGTATTATTATTACAATTTATTGCTATTGATATTGTTGTTGTTGCTTTTTTACCACTTCCAGCTTTCAGCCACAATAAACAAAAAATTATTATTAATTATTATTACTATTAATATTGTTAAGTAATTAATGCATGGACGGGTGAATGAATAAATTAGTGAATTAAAGCAACGACGAAATTTAATGAAGTCATTCGAGTGCATTAACAGAACCAACCCTTGAATCTCATTGGTCACTCACCTGCCTGATCATCGTTCCTGATTTATTATACCTGTTAATGCGTTGCTTACTTCTTGCTACCACATGTTGACCTAATTAAGATCAACCTCATTGGTCAGCCGATATATGTCGCTCACCCATTTCTGTCTTTAACCAATAGGATGCAACATTTATGGAGCACCGGCAGCAAACAAACCTTCATATGAATAATAAATAACGAGTAATTAATTAATAATAATTATAGATACGGCTGTAATTATTCAAGATTATTATTTATAAAACTACTAAATACAAAATTAATTAGTACGTCCTCGTATATCCCGATCACCCATCCATTCTCAGGATTCAAATTATATTTAATTAATAATATAAAATAATAATAATAATAATAATTTAAAGTATAAAATTTAATTTGTTTAAGAAAATCAATTTTTTATTTGTTTCATTCGATTTTAAGATATTTTATTTAATAACATTTTTTAAAATAAATTAATAGGTATTGTTTATTAATCATTAAATTAAATAACAATTTAAAACATTTTAGATTTTGAATTTTACAATATAAATATTTAATTCCATAGGTGGCAGTGCAAACAGCCAATGTTCGTGAAATTAAACTTGCATCCCGAATGTTCTGTTCCAGGGATTCGTCATTCGAATCCTGCCTTAGACTCGATTTATGTTGAAGTTTAAAGTACCACAGGAATTTACTGTACATTATCACTTAACGTGGTCAACATAATATTCCTTAACATGGATAACATAATATTACTTAACATGGTCAACATAATATAACTTAATGACCATAAAGTCAATTAAAACAATAATTATTGGAAAGGAACTGCAGAGAATTATAACCTTATCATGGCTTACCATGATACCATTGCAGGCAATTATAATCTCTTCATACCTGGCCACCTGGAAACAAAAGGTGATGTAAAACCCTCAAGAATTTAATGTTTCAGACTAGAATCTTAAGCTTAACAAATAGGAATGCCTTTTTGTTGACTTTTCAATGACCTCTTACTGAATGTTCAAGGTCGAATTGGTGCATCCACTAATGCTTCTCCATAATGAGAGGCTTAATAACGTTGGCAATTTCGGTAATTATAATAATCATTAATATTATAATTATCGTCATCACCATAGCGATGGTGGTTGTCATAATCATAATGATGGTTATTATTATCATCATAATTACTGTGCATGTATTCGTCTCCGTATGTCTTGGTGATCCTGTTTGGACTTGTTTCACGGAATCGCATCTGACGTTTTAAAGTGTTGACAAGTCATAAAATTAATATTTCTTAATTAATTATTTATTTATAATAAATCGATAAAAATTCTTGTTATAATGTACATCGACATGATGGGTATAGAAGATGTCCATTTATTTAAATAACTACTCACTCACTCACTCACTCACTCACTCACTCACTCACTCACTCACTCACTCACTCACTCACTCACTCACTCACTCACTCACTCACTCACTCACTCACTCACTCACTCACTCACTCACTCACTCACTCACTCACTCACTCACTCACTCACTCACTCACTCACTCACTCACTCACTCACTCTCACTCACTCACTCACTCACTCACTCCTTCACTCACAACAACCCTCGTGACTTCGTTCACGTCAGCTCTGAGTTTCCAGCTTGCTTCCATTTCGATCGATATAAATGCGCACTGGCTCAAATGACGACGACGACGACGACGATGACAACAACAACAACAACAACGGCACGATTTTCACAACCCCTTCAACAACGCCGCCGGCCTTTGCCGTCATCAGTTCAACATCATAATCATGACCATCGTCATCGTCAGCATCATCATCGTCGTCGTCTCTTGAATGCAGCATCGTGCAATGCTTGACGGAAGAGATTGGAAAAACAGCGATGAAAATATTTTTCCACTTTTGTGCCTCAAAACAACCACTACTTCCGGGTCGATTGGTCACGTTACCCGTTTCTGACGTCATGCAAACTCATGATGACGATGATGATGACGTCAACGATGATGAGGATGATGGTGATGATAGTGGCTATGATGGTGACGATTTAATGGTGGCGTGGATGGAAAGACAAGACATAATATCTATACAATTAACATAATTTCTCTGGCATCCTATTCAGAATGTTATCATCGTCGTTAGTATTGCAAACAATTACATTAATCAGCATCGTCATCATCATCTCTTCTAATGAGAGGTTTAGAAGCAAAGATTAACATCTACCGGAATTCTAGCCACGACAAATATGAACATTCCGACAGTCACACGAACAAATATTGATCAGTGTCTTTTAGTCAACCATGACGTTGATGAACCATGAAAACAATAATAATGATGATGATGATGACGACGATGATGATGATGATGATGATGATGATGATGATGACTACAACGATGACAGCCAGGTGATGTCGTTCGGAAGCTCGAGTGACGTCATGAAAAATGGAATAGATCGCCGGGACTTCCGCATTTTCTGCTGAAAATTTCCGAGGAAACAAACACGTAATACTGGCTATGGATGGATGGATAGATGGATGGATGGATGGATGGATGGATGGATGGATGGATGGATGGATGGATGGATGGATGGATGATGGATGGATGGATGGATGGATGGATGGATGGATGATGGATGGATGGATGGATGGATGGATGGATGGATGGATGGATGGATGGATGGATGGATGGATGGATGGATGGATGGATGATGGATGGATGGATGATGGATGGATGGATGGATGGATGGATGGATGATGGATGGATGGATGGATGGATGGATGGATGATGGATGGATGGATGGATGGATGGATGGATGGATGGATGGATGGATGGATGGATGGATGGATGGATGGATGGATGGATGGATGGATGGATGGATGGATGGATGGATGGATGGATGGATGGATGATGGATGGATGGATGGATGGATGGATGGATGGATGGATGGATGGATGGATGGATGGATGGATGGATGGATGGATGGATGGATGGATGGATGGATGGATGGATGGATGGATGGATGGATGGATGGATGGATGGATGGATGGATGGATGGATGGATGGATGGATGGATGGATGGATGGATGGATGGATGGATGGATGGATGGATGGATGGATGGATGGATGGATGGATGGATGGATGGATGGATGCTCCAGTGGATGTATGGATGGATTGGAAGAATGCATATAGATGATGGAATGAAGGAGAAAAGTAATATTGATGGATGAATGAATGGATGGCCGAAAAATGAAATAACATTTCCTACTGTGTTCCATCAATCTCCAGATTAGAGAAATGAAATCGACTCTTGCGGAAGTGGCAAACTGCACACGAAGGACGCCTCTGGAAATGGGATGAATTCCCTCTGGCGCTCATTCCATCATCCATCCATTGACATAATTACACATCAATTCGCCATCCATTCAGACAATTCATCGATACGAGATATCATAACCATTATTTTGTTTACTCAGATGCGCTTAATTTATTTAAACCATCACCTCATTAATTCAACGTGGAATTCACTCAACATCGCATTCGTTCATTCATTCATTCATTCATTCATCACAATTCATTCCTGCACCTCCGAAGATAATTCATTACTTCGTAGAAGAGGAGACATTCAATTTTCATGGCAATTAAAAATTTAAGTCTTGAAAGGAGGAAAACTTTCAGTTATTTTTTAGGTACCTGGAATGAGCGGTGGTGATGACGATTGTTTTCAATGCCTAGAAATGTTTGCCATTGTCATCATCATCATCATCACAACCCAAAGTTATCTAAGCAAGAAGTCATGTTTATTATATTACCTTTTTATCGCTAATATCATTATATTAATACATTATTATTCATATTTCTAATATATATTATTTTGTTTATTATTAATGTTATTACATTGTTATTCATATTTCCAATATTTCACTAATTACTTCTATTCTCATCATCTCATCAAATGTTTTCGTTTAAAAGTCAACTGGAAAGTAAAACTTGTCGTTTTATTTGCCGCCAAGTCTCAAAGGGAGCAGAGTGAACGAAATGTCAGATGCTGTCACGTTCACTGATGAGCTCATTAATAATTCATCGACTAATTAACTAATAATCAGTTAATTTATTATTCCTGTTTTGCCAAAAAAGCAAAGCCATCAGGAATCAGTCTGGAAATGAGGTCCGCCAGCATAACCTCAGATTGACCTCTGAAAGCAATTTTTATGGAAACATTCTTCCTGGGGCTTGAAAGTCGATCATTTCCATGGAAAAACACGGAACTGAGAATCTAAGGCAGAGGTCATATTTAGGCGCTTCATTGTTTTCTAGGTCGGGTTAGGGCTGGAGTTAGGGTTGGGATTAAGGTTAGGGTTATTAGAAATGTTTGATTATGATTAGAAAGTAGAAATACTTCGTTTAACTGACTATTTGATTAATCTAATGAAGTGATTGGCTGATTGACTGACGATTGAAACGATCAGCGTACGTAATGAGTCCATTGCACGACATACTGTCGGAAGAGCAATGTTTGGCATTCTTCCAGGCCTTAAATGAAATCCTCTGGAATCGTTGCCAAGTCATCCATGGATTAATATGTCTTCCTTTCCATAACTAATCCATCCATGGATTGATATGTCTTCCTCTCCATACCTAATCCATCCGGCCTAGACGGGCATCCATCCCTTAGATCCTTTGTTTCCGTCTTCAAATCCTGGAGAAGTATATTTTTTCCAAAGAGATTTCTCTTAAAACTTTAAATTTCAGGGACGAAAAGCTTCAGTGACAGGATTTTATTGTACGAAGATTGATTAACTTGACCCTGGATTTGGCATCTTTTGACTTAACGAAACATCGCCTCCATGTTTCCGTTATCCAGGCAAAACTAGGTGGAGCTTTCTGCAACCCTCACGAACTCGTACAGGTGTCTCTACAGGTGCGACCAGGTAGTCAGCACCGGATCGATAACAACGCCTCTAAGGGAATGTTTCTCAAGATTAAGAATGATGGATGTGTTTCTATTTTTTGCTCAGTTCATTGATTTCTATTTTTAATTACTGCTTGAGTTAAATTAGACTTTATGCTTTTGTCCAAAGTTATTATTGTTATTATAGATCGACTATTACGATGAACCACTAATTGAACAGTCGCTAACACTCCATCAATTAACTTGACGAATAAACTCAAATTTCTCATCCAGCAAAACGATCAAAATTTCCAATCATCACTTTCTTGGAAACTAAAACAGCTATTAAAATATATAAAAATGACAAAAATTGTAAAAAAAATGCTCCTATCAAAACATCTATTAAGTCGTGCATCCAAAGAGACAAAATCCAGTTGAACGTCCTGTCGTTTCCATGACTAAGGTGACTTTTTTCCTCCTCCATTTTCGTTTTATTTCTCCATTTCATGACTGGAAACTGTTTCTGGGGCTTTGGGAGACACGAAATTGAGTTCGAAGGTCGACCTTTGCCCTCCCAGTCTTTTTGGTTTTTTAAAAAACTAACCGAGTCCCTGCAGAAATGATTGTCCACCACCACGCAAGTCAAAATGAAGCGCTCAATCAATTCAAACCCGGAGCTCCTCCCCTCGGTGAGATTTTAAATTCCAAAAACTTTGGAAAAATTTAAAAAATATTTTTGATTTTGTTTCTTGTAAAAAAACATATTTTATTGTTTGAATGATCAAAGTCACTGACAAACTCAATCACACGTGCACGCGGTTCCAAGTTGACAGCGTTGTCCAAGTCTCGCATGTCAATCCTGAATTTTCCATTATTCCAAGGTCAGACGAGAAAACACTCCTGGCCGTCATTTCGTCTATTTGAACCTAAATCCTCTCCATCAATCTTCTTTGACCATCTCCTCATCACAAATCCTACAACCTCCAGATAATATTATTATATTATTATCACCCAGAATTATAACATTCCACTATGAGCAAAACAAAAGGAGAAGAATAATTCGAATTCCCGAGTCACGTGATGACAGGCCACGAGCGAATGGCCAATCACGAGCGGGTTTTCTGAAGTGCGGGTGTCCAGATAAACATCTCCTGATGGGAAAGTTTTTGATAAAAAAAAGTTTTATTTAATCTAAAAATAGCACATTTCTCAGCACGTCGAGAGCACCTCACGCTGCTCGACATTATCCTACCAAGTTGGCATTCACTCGATTAATTCCGATGAAACAATGGCCAACATGAATTGTCTATTTCAAAGAAAGATTGGATTTTAGGACACAAAATCATCATTTTTAATTTTGAATTCTAAATGTTTATCATGTTTTTTAACACAAAAAAATAGTATGTGCTAAAGAAATTTATAATTAAATAATCACAATAACTACCCGACATCCATGAATTATTTAAAGCTCTTTTGTGCCCTGTTAGGAAGGAACAAATATTCATGGCAGATTATAATGTCCCATATATCACTCAATTGATTTGACAACTTAAACAGGAAAGACTGGTTCTCCGTTTTACCTGCTTGGACTATTAGATCACTCCAGAAGTTCCTAGAAAGTCAACAGCAGTACATGCTGAATAATTTACTTTTTATCATTCCGCATTTTTATGCCACACAGTTGTTGGTATTGTCTTCGGTAATTTTCTCTCAGCGCCGGTGCGTCTGGACACCGAAGAGGAAATAGGAAGCCTTGGAATCGATCGTACAAAGTTCGAGTCTGAAAACGTGCCGCAGGTAAACTTCGGCGAACGTCGCACGGTCCATTAGCCGCATCGGCATATTGACACGTCAGATTGTTTCAACCGGTAATCAAAAGAACATCGAATTCGTACAATTTCATGTCTTGGCTTGTACGGATGTTTGCACGTGTTTGCACGTGTCGGAGCATATCTTTTGGACAGTTTCAAACTAATGCCTCTTCAAAAGAGCTCTATGTTTTCGTAAGAGGAAGTGACTACAAAAATAGGACCAATTTAATCACATGTCCCGAAATTGTGCTGCTCTTATCTTTTCAGCCGTGTTTGTTCGAGCATCGCAGCTTCTCTTTTCTTATGGGACTGGCTTATTAACCAACTTAGCTGTCTTTTCATATCATATTAGTGGAGATTTTGAATTCTAAATGTTTATCATGTTTTTCATACTTATACTTTTTGTGCACAATTTCATCGCAAAAAACCCGAATGTGTTGCTCGATTTCATCGCAAATTCCTCTAGAACTGGTAAACCTGTTAAATAATTGAGATATTTACAGAGTCTCATTTCAAAACGATTTTGCGTTATTTACCTTGCACATTCGGTGCACATACTTATATGGGTAACGAGTCTTAACGTCGCTCCAAGGCCCAGAACAATTAAATAATCCAAAAATTAACAAAGACATTTTCTACGGGCCGTCAGAGGCGGTACCTTCAAGGTCCGAATTCTTAGCTGCCATAATTTGCCTACCTACCTACTTATCTTCTAACGGCAAATGGCTCGGCAACTAATTTGCCGACGAAAATTCTTGTATGTATGCAGTGCGTAACTAAAGATAATAACAATATCTAATTCGAATTAATATTAATCACTGTTACAAGAACACAATCAAGAGAAATTATAGTTACGTGATAAAGCCGCAGTAATGCAGCGTCACGTCCGATTAAGAGAGGTTTAATAGTAAACAATGACAAAATTTAGAATCAAATTACGGCCGAACATTTTTTCTTGTGTGTAAAAATGTAGTTAATGAATTTAAATATAAAATAATAATTCAGTAGTTTTTATTTTATTTTATTGTTCTGCGCAATTTTTGACGCATTCTCCTTATTAACATATCGTCATGTCGTACTGCGCCAGTTGCTAGTGGCAACGACAGCCGCAATGCGGCAGAATTCGACCAATAGGAGAACAGCAGACGATTAGCTGTGTGTCGCATTGATCGAGAGCCCGTGCTAGGCGTATGATAATGAGCGTCTGTTATTAACATAATTTATGATAATAACATTACTATCTGCTTCCATGCGACAGCCTGAACACGATATAGACTGGAAAAGATTCCATATATGGACGCCATCCTACCATCCAACCAACGGACGGCATGCCCCCATTTCGATGCACGTGTCGGGATCGGTACGGGTTCGTGGCAAGCCTATATCGACTACTGGAGACCGATTCCGCACCAAAGCAATGGCTTTCTAGAATTACAGCAACGACAACGTCAACAAACAACCTGGACCACAACAACGACCGCCACCGCCACAACGATGACGATGATGGAAAGAGAATGATAAGGGAGGAGGCGCCCGAGCACTGCTTTATAGTTGGATGCCAGTCAGTAGAACAGCATTAGCATCGCTAGTATCGGCTACCTTACGTTGCCAGTATTTCTTTTCCAGTCGTCGGAATAGCCACGTCGGTCGCTATTCAGATTGCTTTTCTCGACGTTCCGAGCTTTGAGAATAATACTTGTTCGAATAGTTTTAGAATTGTGCTGTTTTTCGCATCTACTTGCTGGTCTGGTTCTCGACCAAAAGATAAAGAATCTGAAATACTTCACGAAGGGCAAAAAAAATTTTAAAATGGTGAGTTTAGCTGAGCTAAAATATTTCTACAACTCAAAAAGAAAAAAAAAGGGGTCGGAAAATATTCAACACGTGCACTCTAGAGCGCATGCAGACATGTGCTTGGGTTTAGACGTTTTCGACGGTTAGCTAATTCGAAAAACTAAAAATTAATAGCTGAAATAATGTCAAAACAAATGCTGAGAAAATTAAAATATTCTCGCTTGGCTGCACAGATAGACTTTGTAAAGGGACTTTGGTAGCGTGTACGAAAATCATCCGCAATGCGTCAAAGGCGTGATTCATAGCCGGGGCCTATACTGCCGCAGTAAACAATTTCTAGCCATTATCCGTAGGTGAGGCGTGCGTGTTGGTCGATAGTTTAAGAGAGAACAATCCGCTGCTGTTTTTGTAGAATTTAGAGTTTAATTCGAACCGAAAGATCATGGTAAGACTACATTTCTTATTTAATTCGCCATAAGCGCGAGCTCTCGGTTTCGGGATTATTTTTCTACAGGCTTATCAAAATGGCGTGAGAATAGTCTAGAATTTGTCGGCCATATTTTATCAGTTCGTTGCAATTTGCAATTTTTTCTGCATTTCAGGCCGACCAATTAACAGAAGAACAGATTGCCGGTGCGTTATATTTGGAATTATTTGAGTTTTAGATTTTATTGCGCGGATTTTTGCTTCACGTTTTTTCCCGTCAGACTAATTATTGGGGTTGGAGGATGGACCATGTCTGGTAGCATTTTCAGGAGTGAAAATAAACTTTTGATGTGCAGAATTCAAGGAGGCTTTCTCTCTGTTTGACAAGGATGGCGACGGTACCATCACGACAAAAGAGCTGGGAACCGTCATGAGATCTCTCGGCCAGAACCCCACAGAAGCCGAACTGCAAGACATGATCAATGAAGTCGATGCAGACGGTCGGTGTCTTTTCTCGAATCTATTTTTTTCATTTTAACGAGTTATTTCTGGACGAGACTCGAGCGATTTCTGCGGATTTTAGGAAATGGAACGATTGATTTCCCTGAGTTCCTGACCATGATGGCTCGCAAGATGAAGGACACTGACTCGGAGGAGGAGATTCGCGAGGCTTTCCGGGTGTTCGACAAGGATGGCAACGGTTTCATCTCTGCTGCAGAACTCCGACATGTCATGACCAACCTTGGCGAGAAGCTGACTGACGAGGAGGTCGACGAGATGATTCGCGAGGCTGACATTGATGGTGATGGCCAGGTCAACTACGAAGGTATTGATCTTATTTCATTAATGTTTTATAAATGTTAGGATGTTTTTGAGACGTTGGTCATGTTATTTAAGGCAAGAACAAAGCCAACTTAATGAGCAAATTCCAGTTGAAAATTTAGGTTATTACATTCATTAATACTCAGAAAAACTAATTTGTTTCTTTTTTCTTTCAGAATTCGTCACGATGATGATGAGCAAGTAGACTTGACCGTGCGTGTTTGCGCGTGTGAGTGTGTGTGGATGGACAACCTTTTGCATCGTTAACTCTGTTAATTTTCGTCCCAACGGCATGTAAACGTTCTCACCGTCGGCCGTCGTCAGGATTCGTCCGACGCGGAACCGCGGTTTTCTCTTCTTCGCGAATAGATCGTCTCCTCGGAAGTCGACCCTCTCCGTACGTCTGGCCGGTTTACTCGCATCGGTCTTAATTATCGCCCACCTTTCATTTGAAGCTCGACCCCGCAGGCAAAGTGGAATCGAAGGCATCTGCTCCGAGGGAGTCTGGTTTCCAGGGCGACCGAGCCCCTTCCGTGCTGCGCTCTTCTCTCGTCTTTCTGTTTCCCTTTGGACTCGACCTCTTAGGGTTTTCTTTTTTGCTGCCAATCTACATTCCAGAAGTGGGCTCCGCAGTGCAACTCGTCGATAGCGGACGAGCGCTTTTTTGCATCCTGGAAGGTCTCCTCTCTCCTGCCCTCTGCGAGGCGTCGTCGAAGAAGTCGACCGAGGCGGTCGTTCGGGGATTGCCCTCGGGTCCGTGCCACTGGCGAACGGCGAGACGTGTTCGGAGTCGTTTCGTCTTCTCTCTCCCCTCCGTCTGGAGTTTGGAGTTTTTCAATATTATTTTTCAGCTTTTCTTTGCGATAGAATTTTTCATTTCGAGATCCGAATAAATTTGGTACGCTAGTTGGAGATCGTTGCCCGGAAGGTTTTTCTCACGTACTCTCTTGCTCTGTCTTCGTTTGTTCTAGTTCGTTAACAGTTGCTTGGTTTGTGTTCTGGTGTTTTCAAATGATACACGTTGGTCACAGTTTGGCTTTTGTGTTGGCTATCAACAAGTAAAGTGGAATAGTTGGGGAATTGTGAAGTTTTTGCTATCGTGACACCAGATTGTGTCTGTGCGAGGATCTATCTCCGACGGGGGATTGGTTTGTTACTTCTCGAGTGGTTGGGTTGATTGCAGTTTAACGAGGGTTCTTGAGAATTTCATATAAGAGCCATTGAGATCGGCTGATCGAGAAGGTTGATTAGCAGAATGAGCGGTTAGAGGCTCGAGTGGGTTTAAGTCCATCTGAAACTGTTGAGCTATGGGTATCGCTAAGTAGTGCAATTGCTGACGTCGTCTGGCGAAATGAATGCCTCGTTGCTCGTAAACCGCTAGATGCGCATAGATTGTGAGGTTTTGATTAGCCTATAGGGTGCAGATAAGGAAATTTTGTGATTAAGATTGAGAGAGACATTTAAAGCAAATTATGTTAGGTAATTTGTCACAGTTGACAATTGATGTTAATACTATCGAATTGTAGTTAAAGTTTAATGATCTTTATTATTGATGCAAATGATTTTCCACTCTTGGAAGTCGAGGGGTTTGCAACTAAAAGCTCAGCATATTTTATGAAAAGAAAAAGTGAAATTTCTGAAAGGATGGCAGGTGGTAATAACCACAAGCTACGAGATGATTGTTCATTTTATCTGAGAGTGCTGAGGAGGTTGGCCTGAAGTGATGAGCGCTCAGTCTGAAGGCAAGAACATCAAGTGTCTGAGCCTTACAATTAGGCCACCTAGCAAATCATTATTGAGCTTCGAAGGCTGAAAAAAAATTAAAAGTTAAAATAACCCAAAATAAAAAAAGATAATAAAATTGATAAAAGCTAACTAAACTTAAAAACTAATGTTAACTCAAGTTAATACCTATATAATAGCACCATTTCCTTGCAAGCCTACTTATTAATAATGATTAATTAGGTTTCGCTTCTAGAGAAGTAGTGATTTGTGAATCTGCAGAGGGAATTTGCAATTAGAATGCAGAAAACTCGATCCATCAGTTCATTAATGCGGTTGGTATTCAGGTGAGCCATCATTATTGAAAATTAAAATAATACTCATTCTATGCAATCGCCTTACAATTACATGCACACATTGCTTTTGTTTGGGATATACAATTATTCAATACCATTTGCATTGCTTTGGGGAAAACGAAATTTATAGCATTCCAGCAATAAAGCTAAAGTTATATTTTTGCGTTTTTTAACATTAAAACATATTAAATAATGTATTATTTAAAAATTCTCTTTTAATTCGTAGACTTGGTTTAATTGAATCAAAAATTGATTTTTATATCTTAGCAGGTCTTCGGAGCTTTCAAAATATAAACAAACTCATCGGTCTCTTGTGGCAACTTTTCTATTCTCGTCCGTCACAAAAATTCGCCATGTCATCTGAAAACGAGGAAAAAATGAACCAAGATGAGTTCATGGAGGAAGACGATGACTACGTAGATGATGAAAGTGGTGACGAAGAAGAGGAAGAGGAAGAAGATAACGAAGACGGCAAGAAAGCACGTGTTTATCTGCCTGGTCAGCCGCTGGATGACGGTGAAGAATTGGTTTGCGACGAATCAGCTTACGTTCTTTACCATCAGGCTAGTACAGGTTTGTATTGCGATTGCTTATTATGCATGAATGAATGGTTAAGTAATTACTTGTTAATCTTCAATCGTCGTTGAATTTTGTTTTTAAGGAGCACCATGTCTGAGCTTTGACATTATAAAGGACAACCTTGGAGATGGTAGGGAAACTTATCCAATGAGCTGCTATCTTGCGGCCGGAACCCAATCTCAAAACTCCCATTCTAACAGTGTCGTCGTTATGAAAATGGGCAATATTCATCCTGTGAAGAAAAGCAAAGATGATGATGACAGTGAGGATGAAAGTGATGATGAAGAAGAAGAGGAAAATAATGAGAAGAAACCAGTTCTTGAGGCTGCCCTGCTTAAGCATCCAGGAGCTGTCAATAGACTCAGGACAACAAGAATTGGGGATGCCACTCTTGCTGCTACGTGGTCAGACACCGGGAAGGTCTACATTTGGAATCTGACGCAGCCATTGCAAGCAGTCGAGACCAAGAACGGAGGATCAAAGTTTAAGCCCGACTCGAAGTGTTCTCTCTTTTCCTTTGCCGGGCATCGCACGGAGGGGTTTTCCATGGATTGGTCGTCGCTGACTCAAGGCCGCCTAGTGACCGGAGACTGCGACAAGAACATCCACTTGTGGAACATGTCAGAAGACGGAACCTGGAAAGTCGATCCGAAGCCCTTCCTCGGTCACACGGCTTCGGTAGAAGATCTCCAGTGGTCGCCCACGGAATCCACCGTCCTCGCTTCCTGTTCTGTGGACAGAAGCATAAAAATCTGGGACACTAGGAGTGCCCCCACGAAAGGTTGTAAGATCTCCATCGACGGAGCCCACGACTCGGACGTCAACGTCATCAGCTGGAACAGATCGGAATCGAGATTCATCGCATCCGGAGGAGACGATGGAATTATCAAAGTGTGGGACTTGTGCATGTACAGAAAGGATCAGCCTGCCTTTGGCCTGACACCGGTGGCCAGGTTCAAGCACCATACCGGGCCCATCACGTCCATCGAGTGGAATCCCATCGACAGCTCCGTCCTTGCAGCCTCCGGAGAAGACGATCAACTCACCATCTGGGACATCGCAGTGGAGAAAGACGACGCCCCCGAAACCATGGAGACCGAGGGTGGCGAGAACGGAGAACCGGACGTCCTTCCCCAGCTGCTGTTTATCCACCAGGGTCAGAAGGACATCAAGGAACTCCATTGGCATCCTCAGTTGCCTGGAGTCATCGTCAGCACTGCTCTCGACGGCTTCAACATTTTCAGGACAATTAGTGTCTAACTATTTTTTCAAATGAAAATGATTTTGTTTTCGTGTAAAAGTTTAAAATATCTATTTGATGTACAAGCATTTATTTACAACTCCTCAAAAATTTCACTCGTCTTTAAAAACCTTCTGACTTCTAACAGAAAATCCTAAAATTATTATTATATATTATCCTTGTTCTGCATTAACTAGAACCAAGTGCAGTGCGACACATTCATCTTTAAGAGCATGGCACGATTTTCAACTTGAAGTGTTGTCGTAGAATTTCAACAAAAATGAGGAATTGATCACATGCTTGAAAAGGATCTGACACGAACCATCCATTCAATTCAGCAAAATAGCCGGTCGCAAGTGTGAACAACAACAAAATACAAAACTTTCGAAGATCAAAATAAAACAATTGCGAAACAGTATTCGGATTGGTCTCGATCGAAAGATAAAAAAAACGAGGTGGTACACGACGACCACGGCCGACACTAAAGCATAGACTCAGTAAACAATAAAATTCTCATCTTACATGTTGTTTACATTAAATACTGTCCCAAAGGATCTATTGCACTAATCTGACTGCTTTGGCAACAGAAATAATATTATGTACCGAGGTGTTCGACAACTGACGATAACGAGCTGGGGCGGCTTTCTGCAGGTTAAAATAAAAAACCGGAGCAAGATGCATTTGTAAATGAAAGGAAATTTAAGGACTTTAAATCAGTTTTCAGTGCAGATTGAGTATCATTAGCGAAACGGACAGAAATGCCTTTCATACGCAAATCTCGTTAAATAATCGATTTGAGAAAATTTCAACTTAAGAAATTACTATGTACAACCACAAAGGAATTATTTATTAAAGAAATTATCATGACAGATGACATAGCCCCAATAAAACAAGGATTCTCGAGCAAACAATGCAAACAAACTGGAATTTACACGTAAATGATAGAAATTACTTATAACTAAAAATAAATCTAAAAGCTTCCGAACTTTGAAAAACTGATGTAAAATCATGGAAATCTGAGATGACTTTTTGTAATTCGATTCTCTTTCTTTCGTTCATCCGCTCTTCAAGGCATCCTTCACTTCTTGAGGTATTCTTTCGATATACCAGTTGTGGTTTTCCCCGCACGCTGTGGCAACCACGCCCCCTGAATTTGGATGCTCGACGTCGGGTAGATACGACATGACCTCGCCTCGGACGTCGGTCAGGCACCCTCCCACTGCCCTCAGTATGGCCTCCGGAGCACAGGTATCCCACTTTTTGCAGCCCGGGTTTGCAAACAGATAAGCGTGCGCTTTGCCTTCAATTAGGTACAGCACCTGAGTAAGAAAATATTTTTAATAATAATAATAATAATAATAATGATGATAACAAAAAAAATTGAATAAAAAATGACCTTGAACCCAGCTCCTCCAATCTTGATGACGTCCGTCGCTCCGCACGCTTCCACGGCCTTCCTGACGAAATCCGTCTCGTGAGATCTCGTCGTCAGAACTCTTCGACATCCTTTGGGAGGCTCGTGTTTCTCCAAACCGAAAGCACCTTTGAGAGCAAACAAGAGATGTTGTGATATTGCAATCGGAACACTAGCACGAAGAACATTCCATGTAATATGCCGCTCAGACAAATAGTGTGATAAGACACGAAAACCGATAGAATTTCTTATGATTAAATCTTGTAAAGAGAAGTGACCTAATTGGACATTAAAGTTAATTGGACATTGATTAAATTTAATTGGCTTTGAATTCCAGAAAAAGGCTTTAACTTCTATGGGCATAAAGAATCACAGCCAACAATCACACCTGAAATGTTGAAAGCTTTCAACCAATTAAGCACTTGGATGCATTAGGATTGTAATTTGCAGAGAATTTATCTTCTCACAAATTTCACAAATGCAAATAAGAAGCTCTATAGAATTAAATGAATTTTCATTAATTATTCAAAAGAAATAATTCGATTGGCTCTAAAAAAAACAACCAACCGAGTCCTACAATGCCCCATACTGTCCTCCCGACATGAGATGATTGGCTGTTATAATAAGGCTGATGTATGACCCCTCCCACTGCCCTACCCTTAACAGCCACACCAATCAAAACTGTCACGTGATCAAGGTAACCTGTGAAAGTGTAATGCAAATAAATTAATTTGTCCACTCCTGTATGTCAAACAAATCACCTCTGTTGCTAATTAAATTGGATAATAATTAATTAAATATATTTGTGACTACATAAACAAATATTCAATCTGTTTAAATTTTGTATCGCCTACCCTGGGTGTATTCATTTGTACCATCCAAGGGATCAACCCAAACACAAATCTGAAAAACATAAGTTGTTTCTTGACGAGAAATGATTGATAAGTGAGAATGTTTTACCAGTTAGTTCAAAAATTAAGAAAACTCGGCAAATTATCTATTATAGTCACCAACATCACTGGGGTCAAGGGATTGTAGATCTTGAGGCAGATTGGCTGCTTGTGACATGACATCTTCACTCTGACCTGTTTCTACCCAATCAGCATCCTCATTAGTCTCCTCCTTGAATTATAATAAATAAATACAAATACAAAATCCAGAATTATGGTATTAATATTATAATTAGTTACTAAATGCTAAAATACTATTATTCTTATAATTTTAGAGGCTGACTAGACAATAATTCAAACTGACCTCTTCTCCAATAACCACAACAGATGGAAATTTTTTGTGTAGTGAAGCCAATATGCATCTTTGTGCTCGCCTATCAGCTTCTGTTTGGAAATCATTGATGCCCTTGGGACGAATAAAGAGATAATTTTACATTAATAACATTTTATGTAACCACTCGTTTACATCTCAAAGATTATATTAAAACATTCGAATCGAAAACAAAATCCATCTCACTTTGTCGACAATATTAAGATTACCAGCACTCATGACATCTCTGACGATTACTCCAGCTCGATCCGCTATCTTAACGGAGGAAGCTATAAGTCGGAGAAGTAAATTGTCTTGGAGCGACATATCCTTCCGATTTAATCCAGTCTTGAAATTGCTATTTTCCCAGGTGGAATAAGTTATTCTCTCGCCCCCTTTAAACCGGATAAAAGGGAATTCTTCTAAGAATCTTGGGCACCGGTTTTTTAACCAGACCGGCGCACCTTTATTAATATTTATACGCAAGAGATAGCTACCGCGTATCATTTCAAGGTGTAGCTGTGTTCCCTTATTCTAAAAATATTTTAATTATCATAAATTATGAATATATTTATCATCTGGAAAACTAGATTCCAAATAGCGAGCCGTGTTCTTTGTCGAAAGTTCAACGAGTCGAACTAACAGAGCCTAAACGTATAACTAAACATTATTCGATTTTATTGGCTTTAGATCTGAACTTATAAAATGCCGTCCATTTTCCATTATTTTAAAACAGCAGACTTTAGAGAACTAGCAAATCTCAGCCAGCCAGCCAGCTGTTTATATCTCGCCTAAAAGCTACTAAATCGTGATTTGTCTCCAAAAATAGCTAGGATGGATTAACGTATTCGATCATATCTATTTCGCATTCTCGCTAACCGTGAAGTAGAATACCAAATTTGCAAACGCGTGGCCTACTCCAAAGATTATCAAAGGACCCTGTCGGAACTTCCCAAGGTCAAAAGTTATTTTAGTGTTTCTCCCCCAACAAGTCGCGCTTCACAAACCGAGGCAAGGCTTACGGATGACTGCTTCAAACGAAAGTATTTCATGTGGAAATGATTTTATCACACAGAATTTTCCGTCGGCTTCTGACAAAAGAAGTCATGTTATATACATATATACATATATAAGTATATAAGTATACCTGACCTCACATCTGCCCTTTAAAATATTCGGCGAGTTAGTGCACTTATATGAACCACATAAAATTAAATTTACAAAAATTGGAGCAGATGAAGTAAATACATCCTTAGCGTGAGATAATTGGTATGCATGTATGATTATTATGTCAAAACTATTCGCTGACGCTAAGATCAACTGACATTCAGAATAATTTATTTTTCAACACATCCCTTAAATTTCACAACATAAACTCCAATAATATAAATTCATATAGACATATTAAGTCAATTTCAACGTCGTAAATCAAAACAAAATTTTGATAACAGTCTTCCTCTTGTTTATCAGGCCAACTCCAGGTCATCTGTCGATCAAAATTGAGGTTGTCCTTTAATAGTTAAAACGGAAAACAGGGGCAATTGAACCTTGAGGATAGTTGAAGTTAGGATCATAGGTTTGGTATTTGTAGACTTCAATGTAGCACGGGCCCCAATCATAATCAATGTCCCGAGTCAGCCAACATTCATCGATCGAGTCGTTATTTATTTTTTCAAGATCCTTCAACACGGGCTGTTCACTCTTAGGATTTAAATATAAAAGGTGCTTGCTAAATATTGTCAATGCAAATTTCTGATCATGCAGATTTGCATAATTACAAATTTCAAGTTCATCAAATCTGCCAAACAACCCAAACCTCTGCTGCAGCATCTCCTTCCTCCGTGATTTTCACATTCTCGACTCGAAAAACATTTTCCCCGTCGTCGACTCTCGATTCCTCGTGTCCGACAGACCGATTCCCGGGAGATGCCAACTCCATCAGTTCCCTGCTGTCGACTTCCCCGGTCGTGGGATGTTTTTCCAGGAGTGAACTTTCGGCCTCGTACCTGATGCTAGACGGAGCTAAGCTAGGCGGTCGAAGTGAAGATTTTAGAGTCTGAAATTGAGGATAACAAGGACTTGATGCAAATAATCGTTAAATGCAAAAAAATGAGATATCGCATTGCACTCGTGTTTACATCTTATCATCGATCTTAACGAAGCCTCGTAAACACGAGCACCTTATCGTCAAACAACAATAACTCGCCATCGATGCGATAACCTCGGAAGCAAATCCACGATCGCCATCGCGACGAACGATGGTGCTCGTCAGCTGCTTCTTGGAACTTGGAAGGGGATTACGACTTGCTGGAATTTCAAGGTCTTGTTTGGATGGACTTCCCTCTCCATCGTTATCAGAATCAGCTCGAGTTTGGATGTCGTCATCATCTTCATTATTGGTTTTCAGAACTCCCAGAAGATCAGTGATTTTCACAAAGTCAAGTTCTTTCTCTAATTAAGAGTATTTGATCATGAAGAAAATGTTTTTTCAATCGTATAAATGTTCATTACAAAGACATTTATTTAATGTAAAACAAAACCAACTTGAAACCAGATTCTGCTGAGGCGGTTTACGACATCTCCCTTCCATCTTGTTTGATTTTTTCTTTCTCAGACCCAAATTCCTTTTCTTCCTTCGAATCTTCGTCCTCTTTGACCTCGGAGGGGTGAAGTCGTCGTGGGAACGACCGGAGTCTTCGATTCGTGCACTTTTTGCAATTCGACCGCACGTCGGACCGACCTCGTCCGTTTCACGATTCCCGATCAATGATTTGTTCTCGACGTCAGAAGATGAGTCGTCATTATGGCAACATCTGGGTTTCTCCAGATTAGCTTCCAAAATTTCAACAACAGGAAACTCGTCCACGTTCTTGAGATCATCATCAACGCGAGGAACAACTTTTAATGCCAAGGATGATTTTAGCTTCGGTTTTGGTTTAAGTAATGCCTTAAAAGTAACAGCATTTCTAGGGTTTGCACCAGATGCTTCAGAAACTGGAGCCTTTGACGATGGAAATTGCACATCAACCTTGTCAGGATATTTTGATTTTTTATCGTCCAATCTGTTTTCATCGTCGTTTTTAAACTTCATTTCCAACTTTTTATCATTCTCCAAATTTATTTTCCAATTCATGGCTTTCATTGCAATGTCTCCATATTTAGGAAAGGAAGCTAAACGCTCTGTCTGTTTCTGAGTGGCCTCGTCCTTTGTCGTTGCATTCCTCTTGTTTTTTAGTGGTTCAAATAACCTGCCCTGCCTCATGAGTGGGGGCAATTTTACCATGGGATGAGGTGTTCCCTTTCTACATTTTGCACCCAAAAATTTATTTTTTGTCTCGACCGGTGTCACGTCTTCAGTCTCTTTATCGGAAGTCCTCTGTCGATCGGCCACTTCGTTCTCTTTGTCGGAAGCGTCCGACATCTTGGAAGTTCCTTGCTCCCGGTCGGAAGTGTCTTCGGTGATGAACGTCAGATTAAATTCCTCGCCTGTTACAGATTTTTGAAAAACACGAAATTCGAGTACAGAAAGCTTTTGACGAACAAAGTCAATAAATTCTGAAAGGTCGAACAAATTGCGAGGCTAACTTCTTATGGTCGAAAGGTTGTCGATTTCTTCATCGGCTCCGATCATCGAACTGCTCCTCGGGGTAGAGTTGAATGCCGTCCAGTGGTCATCGTCGGGGTTGAAATCGTCGAAGCTACTGAAAGGCACATTTGCAAATGCAATGTCGCTGGCTTTGATGGACCCTTGTTTTGTTCCTAGAGGAATTGCTAAATGTCCACTTCCAGAATTCTCATTGATCACTGGAAATGATTAAGTGGAGTTTGAATAATTTGGCTAATGATTTGCAAAATGAAAAGTGTTACAATTACTATGAATTGTTGTTATTAATTATTACAATAATGTTTTAAAGTTCCTATTTTAAACTGTGAGAATGTTTGTCAATGTACAGGACATTTAAAAATCTATGTCAGTGATTATTCAATTGATGCACAAACCTAATAAATCATCTTCATCATCAAGGATTTTGATGGCTCCTCTAAAGTCCAAAGTTTGCCTAAAAATACCTACCCTTATTAAAAGCAGAAATAACATTCAGGGAACATTCAATAGATAATTGCCCATATCTAAATTCGTGGTTTGTGATAAAAATAAGAACATAATTTGTAATTTAACTAAATTACCTATCACGTTGTTCGTCACAGTGTCTTGGCAACTCAATCTCTGGAAATGGGTCACCTTCAACAACCAAACTTGAAACTAGCACGCAGCAAAAAAATTATAAAGTTTGAAAAGCATTTAAAAGCTACCTTTATAGATTTCCTTCTTGTGGAAGGCTTTTCGCTGAGCTTTTGAATAAGTTTTTGGAGAATCATTCCAGAAAGAGTTGAACATTTTTAGCGAAAAAAATCAACTGACGATAGAACGCAAATATTTACATCAGCATTTCCCCAGGTCAATCGGCAGGCAATGAAAGCAGACGATATTATTTTGAGCGCCGCATTTTAGAATATTTGTTCACATTTCTAAGCAATATTATTTTTATAATATATTTTTGACAATAATGATTGTTGAGTTTACTATTTAAAAAATCTTATTTGTTTCGACTTATTAATTTAAGTTTCCATTTAGACATATGGCGAAAGTTTTGACGCCGAATCGACTTTCTCTGTAAATTATGTTCGGGCGCAGGGGTTCCGAGGGCGAAATTTCATCTCCCTGTCAAGTTGTTCCTTCTATAAGCCAAGATCAAAGAAATTGTTTTGCGTTTACTCCTCCGCGTTTGTACAATGAAAACTATTTCGACCCAACCCGTAAATTTGATATTGAAACGATTTATGAACATGTTTCCTTGGCCATTTATGTTGCATTCTTTTTCAGCCGTTCCATTGAGGCAACTTAACGATTTGGAATCAGTGCAAGTGGCTGATTTACTAGCTCGTGGTTACACGCCTCCCCAATCTAGGAATCAGGTCGTTGATGACGACGATGTTCCAAGCATCACTACGGACGATGATGGATCAAGGGCGACTAATACCGAAAGCCAAGACAACGGACATTTTAGGTATTCGTTTGAAACTTTGGTCTCTTCACCTCCAAGAATCGAGGAGGCTGTTTCCGACGATGTCGACGTTCAGACAATCTTGGACGTTCTGTGTTCGAGAGAGAACACTAATGACCGGTCAAATAAACCGGAATCCTCGGAAAAGGAGCAGCCAGCCCGCGCACTGGATTCGGAAAAGTACATGAGTGAAGAAGACATTTTTGTGAGCCGATGCGACAATGACGGTATCAATTGGTTGGAAAATTTGTAACATTTCTTTTAACAGTGCTTTTAATAATTTTAATTCGAAGGCTTCTCTAAACGTTTCGATTTCGATGAGAATTTGCTGAGGTGATGAGGTCTAAAATATAGAAATGTCTTTAATACTAATGCAGAGCTGTTTGGCAGAGTTATTGCCGACATGAAATTTTAATCTGTGAGAGCTTTCGTGATAAAAAGCATTACACAGAAACTTCAAAGAATATTCCTTTCGGCGAATCCAATTAAGCTACAAAGACGTCGCGAACACCTTTTCTCGTTTCTCGGCGCCGTTGGGAGTCTGTTTCGAGACGAGGACGATATCCTTCTCGCCCATTATTCTGACGTGAAACGTTCCCTCTCTTTTCCTCTGCAGTTCTTTCTTGGCGTCGGATGCCAGCCTGCAGCTGATGAACGCCGATAAGACGCAGAATATTCCCTCCAGGGCCGTCACAGAGAGAGCCACGACGATCGTCAGATCCTTGGTCTCCTTCTGGAACATGTGGCCGTCGGTCGTCTCGTTGATGAGGCCCAGACGCAGAAGTTGAATGCTCACCACGACCGTGACCAGAGAAACGACAGACAGAGCAGCGAAGCACATAATCTGGAAGGAGTAAGTCCAAGTTGAGGCGCGATGCGAACTTTAGATTGAACGCTGACGATTACAAATCTAAGAAATGACCATTTCACGCGACATAAATTCTACCGATTTGCTGACGAATGTCTCGGATGGCTAACCACGTACGAAGTTCTCCTCTTTGAAACGCATGCCAATCCAGTGAGCCCGGTCATGAGAAACTGTCAATCGATAATTAATTCAATTAATCGACTCGATAACCAGAACGACGGGATGATTAACCTTCAATCAATGGCAATCCGTTCACGGTTGCATTCGCAAGTAAAATGCAAACGACTTTAAAATCTTGAATAATTTCAAGCCGAGAGGGATACTTACAAAAGCGCCACTCCAAATTGGGGAAACAACGTGAGCCAGCCAAATGTCTGCCCTTGCCGTCGAAACCACTCCCACGCAAATGCTGACCACTCCGGCCATTATGTGGCAGAAGGAACACAAGAGGGTTAAGATCAGGGCGAGGTTCATCTTGAGCCAATCAGATGTCAGCTGTAACAGTTCCTCTGCTGGCGTTGTTGTTGTTGTTGTTGTTGTTGGTTCGAATGATTAGGATTTAAAATTTTCAAATTTCAAACCAACAGTTCAAATATTTAAATTTACAAATTAATGTCCAAAAAAATGGAAATTTATTTGAAAAATTTTGGAAATGAAGAATAAAATATTCTTGTTTCGTAAGAAAAAACTCACGATCGCTAAAACCATCGCCACTTTTATGAAGACATCGTAAGGTCTTTGTTTACCTTGTTGCCATGAAAAATATACACTTTTATTTTGCTTTTCAGTTTCCAAAGTCCACAGAATGAATGAATGACACCGAGGGAATTCACAAATCACTTTCAAAATTAATTTTTTTTCTTCGATTTAAATCTGCCAAGGAGGAGTAAAGTTTTCATTTAACAACATCCAATGAATTACAAACGAATAGTTCCAGAGAATCGGATGAAAAGGAATGCGAATTGAGTATATGTATCCAAATGATCGATCGATGCAAGCCGACGTAAACGCTCTTTAGGCCTTGGGGTAAACTCAAGCTAGGATTCGAAGTTCCAGGGTTCGAGATAACTGGTTTTTAACATTAAAAATTATATATATTTGAAGAGCCAATATGCATAATGCACGAGACCCATTTAAAAAAATATTAAAATGTCACATTTCTCGAACAAAGGCAGTTGAAAGTAATGATCGAGTCTTCATTCAATCAGATGGAAGCAAGTAACTGATTGAATGTAAACCATGTCAATGATTGACACGACTATCGATGATTCTTCAAGTTATTCCAATTTTCTAGGCAGCATCCACTAACAACTGCTAAGGATTAAGTTGCTAAACCTCTGAACATATACGACATAGAAAACACTCTAAATTCTGTCGCCATCGTTGCCTGGCTGGAATGCACGCGGAATGAGAGACGTAAAGGCGCATTTTTCGCACAGGTGAAACTACAGGTGAGCAAAAAGCTCGTCTAGGTGAGGATGGAAAGCTGTGACACAGTTTTGTGTAATGACCATTCTCATTACAACTGTGAAAAAGTAAAACCCCTGTGAATTTAATTTTTGATTTGACGACATTGAATTACTATGCAGTTATTAAAAAATTAAGTTACATTAACAAAAACACATAATTAATATTATTAATAAAACAACTTTGAAACCACAAATCAACTGACCTAATTTAAGTCACGTAACGCTGAAATCTGAAAGTCATTCTATTCTAATCCATCTTTAAGATAGAAGTTATTGCCATCTTTCGAATGATTGAGGGTTTTTAATGGCGCCATCTTTCGAATGAAAAAGTTCTGTGCTTATTTATAAGCGCCATCTTTCGAATGATTGAGGTTTTACTATTGGCGCCATCTTACAAATAAATTAGTTTTTAATAGTTATTAATGCCATATTTCGAAAAATAAATAAATATAAAGCGCCATCTTTCAAATGATTGAAGTTTTAAAATATTTATTAGTGCCATCTTTCAAATAAAAATTAAATATAAAGCGCCACCTTTGGAATGAATGAGTTCTGTGTTTATATATACGCGCCACCTTTCGAATAAGAAATAAATATAAAGCACCATCTTTCGAATGATTAAAGTTTTAAATAGCGCCATCTTTCGAATGGATGAGGTTTTTAAAATATTTATTAGTGTCATCTTTCGAATAAAAAATAAATATGAAGCGCCACCTTTCGAATGAATAAATTCTGTGTTTATTTATACGCGCCACCTTTCGAATAAAAAATAAATATAAAGCGCCATCTTTCGAATAGATGAGTTTTTCAAATATTTACTAGTACCATCTTTCGAATAAAAAATAACTATGAAACGCCATCTTTCGAATGAATGAGTTCTGTGTTTATTTATACGCGCCATCTTTCGAATAAAAAATAAATATGAAGCACCACCTTTCGAACGAATAAGTTCTGTAGTTATTTATATGCGCCACCTTTCGAATAAGAAATAAAAATAAAGCGCCATCTTTCGAATGGATGAAGGTTTAATATTTTTTAGTGCCATCTTTCGAATAAAAAATAAATATGAAGCGCCATCTTTCGACTGAATGAGTTCTGTGTTTATTTATACGCGCCACCTTTCGAATACAAAATAAATATAAAGCGCCACCTTTCGAATGAATGAGTTCTGTAGTTATTTATACGCGCTATCTTTCGAATATGAAATAAAAATAAAGCGCCATCTTTCGAATAAAAAATAAATATGAAACGCTTTCTTTCGAATGATTTAAGTTTTTAATAGCGCCATCTTTCGAATGAAGAAGCTTTGCTTTTTACTTAGAATATATTTTAAAATTATATTAGTATTTTTATATTATTTATCAATAAACATGAAAAAAACGTGTTACAATTCACACTTTTAATGGGAGAAGCAAAAACAGCTTTTGACTGAAATGAAAAAATCGATTAAAATGAAAAAAAAATTAATTCACTTCAAAAGGCGTTCATTGAAAGGCCATGTTTGTTACGATCGATGTAAAGTCTCTAAAACATATTCATAAAAACGAATAAATTTGAATAAAAAACTTATTTTCAACCTTTCAATGAATAATTATTTCGAATTATGGTTATAATATATATAAGACTGTATTTATACACGATTAAAATTATTCAGGATTATAATTATATATATATATGTTATCATAATATTGGAATGTAAATTTATTGGATTATAATTATGGTAAAAATATAAAGGCTATGAATGATCGTAATGATCCACATCATAGAGGTAAAGTATTTCCAAAAATAATGTTGCAGATCATTACGGACAATACTTAAAGTGATAAAATTAAGCATATTAATGAATGTCCGATTACTGTAAATATTATTAATAATAATAATAATAAATGTTATAAAATTTATTATTTTAAATTCATAATTATTCATTGTCTCAAGAGAGTTTGGCTGAAGTACAAAGCAGTTTTTGTGACGAAACAACAACAGATTTAATCGATCGATCGTCAAACACGACGACCAAAACCACCTCAAGTTGCACCACCAACGTCAGAAATGATTGATAATAATAATAACAACAACAACAACAACAACAACAATAATAATAATAATAATAATAATAATAACAACAATAATAATAATAATAATAATAATAATGAGTAATAATATGATAGTAATAGTAACGATAATAACACTAATAATATAAACAGTACCAACAATAATAATGCAAATAGTGTTAATGTGACGAGTAATATTTGAACAAAAGTTATTTTATAGCAAATGAATGATTTATTTCATGAGAAATACTCATAAAAATTGTAAGATATTGAAACGTATCAGATACAATCCAATACAATGCTCAAAGAAAATAGACTTTCATTGACTAATAATAACTAGAATAAATCATGATAATGTATTCATAGAATCTGTGATTAATTAATTAATTATTATACCTTATTACGTAACATATATTATATATTATTGTAGTTAATCAATGAGTATTTAATAAAGAATTAGATCTGAACGCCTATCTCGTCGAAGTCTTCAACTTAAGTCTGTGGAAGTTCTAATCTCTTGTGATTTCAGATAATAAATGCATAATAATATGATAATTATTGTTATTTATGTAATTACAATTTTATTATTCTTTAATAAACAAAATACTTAATAAAACTCTTGCATTTCAGAGAAAGAGTTAAGGCTCTATTGTACAAAATCGGGAGCTCCAACACGACTATCTGGACGGATTGAATAAGTAAGTGTACGAATAGATGAAAGATTACAGATGGATAAATGATTACGGATGGATAAATGATTATGAATGGATAAATGATTACAAATGGATAAATGATTACGGATGAATAGACCTCGATAACTAATCCTCCGACGTGACCTTCACTTTAAGGTCGACTTCAAATGATGAGGTCGAATGAGGCTCAGATGAATCTTCACCGCTTCCAGTGTTCTTTGAGGCACGATCGACGACGAGGACGACGACGACGAGGATGTCGCAGACACGTGACAGGGGTTAAGCTTTACGAGCAAGTCGGAAGCGGAACCGATCTGCTCGGATGCCCTCGGAACAAACACTGCCGAACGGGTAGGGCAGACCAACGGAAAGAACGGAGACTTGGAAAACCTAGGAGCCAACCAGCCGTAAGGTGCAGGCAGACCTTCGAACATGCCAGAGTAGAACATCTTGTTCCTCATGATAACTTCGTTGTAGAAGGGATACCCGTAGCCGTACCGTGGATCGCCCGCGGTACCCTGCAAACCGGTGGCGAGTTCGGATTCCTTTCTAACCTTCGAAAATGTAGAAACCGCGTCCCCCGCGAGTCCTCGGCAGGAGAACGTTCGGCACGGAGGAGAAGACCGGACGGGAAACGGAGGAATGTTTTTGTCTTTTCCGACGAGGTAACCGTTCTTGAGGCGTTGATCCTGGGAGGATTTCTTGTTCCTCAGCAGATGTCTCTCCTTGACCTTGTATTCGAGGGTCGAGTGAGGCACGCCGAAATAACTTCCGGCCCTGTGGACGCTCATGTCCCCCTGCTGGACGGCCCTGACTGCCTCCAAAAGAAGCTGACGATTGTAGCGGCGGTACTGACCTCTCTTGGGCCGGGATTTCTTGGCGGAGGTGAGATTCGAACTGGAAGCATTCGGGCTCGCAAGACCGCACCACTTGTTGTCTGGCAAGTTGGACGATCGACCGGTCTTACTGTCTAAGTGCCCGCGCTGGAAAGTGTTTCGGTGCGACGCGACCGAGGCATCGAGTCCTGGATAAGAGGCGAGGTCCAGAGGTTGGTCGACAGAGGTATGCATTTGCTCTTCGGACTTCATCATCATCATCATCATCGTTGGGGGAGGAGTCAGAGGATCTTCGGTAACTATGCCATCGTCGTGGTGATTGGTCACCTGGCGGTATTTTTCCAGAATGTTTTTGGCGATCACCGACATGATGAGGTGTCCGATGTTCTCGTTCGTGCAGAACAACGGATTTTCCCGGGTCTCCTCGGAGTGACTTTCGCCGTTTCTGAACTTCTCGATCTTGGTAAAATCAAGACTTTCTCTTTCGTTTTTCCACTTCGATGGATTTTCCAGCTCGTGTTTTTTCTCGTCTGCGTTACCGTCCTCCGATCCGTGAAATGTTGTTTGCTTCGAAACTCCACGATCCATCAATTCCGCTCCGTCGACCACGCAATGTTTGGTTGCCGATTGACATTTTCCGATTCCGAAGTTTTCATTTGAGGATTGAGTAGTTCCAGTATGACTTGATCGATCGATCGACGAGGATCCGAGTGATTGATCAATCAAGGATCTGATTGATTGATGATGATAGTGATGTTTGTTGCGTTGGATTGTGTCGTTGTGCTGATGCTGGTCATTGTTGACAGAAAGTTGGTGGACATTTGGATCCCATTGAGATGGTGAAACCCTTTGAAATGAAAATATTTAATTTTTTATTGTAATTTTGAGTGACATTTACACATTATCGTTAACATTATGATGTTCCTATAATTTCATGATATTTATTGTAATTATTAATTTAACTCATTTTAATTATAAGTTAATTTTATAAAATTTTAATTTATATGATGTATCAAGTTTAAAATTACAAATTATACATAATTATTTAAATTAATAATTAGATAAAAATATTATAAATAGATTAAAACTTACATCGATTGATTGAATATTTTCTCTGGCGTCCTCAGATCCAATGGAAAATCAAACGACCAATCATCGTCCTCCATTTTATTTGACCCCGATTCTGATTGGCTGTGAACTGTGAAAAATGGAAGCTTTGCTTGCATTTAAAAAAACAATAACATTTGTATAAAAATTAATTGAATGTTAATTGTATATTATTATTATTATTATTATTATTATTCCAAGTTAAGAAACAATGCCATCATTGAACAACTATAGTGCGTCGCGAAATTTCAACTTAATTATCGCCCAATTACCATTGTTATTGATCGACCTATTATCGCTTACATTGTTCTGTTGCAGTCACAATCATAATCCAATAATAATAATAATAATAATAATAATAATAATAACAATAATAATATAATTATAATCACAGACACCTATGTCATTACTATCACAGCCACCAATGTCAACCTCATCATCATAGTTATCATTATCATCATCATCATCACATTCAACATCATCATCATCATCATCAACATCATCATCATCATCATCATCATCGTCACCGAGATTTGATTCCAGTTCCGACGTGAGGCTGACTCTCGACACGTCCTCAATCTGGTTGTGACAAAAGGAATTCATTGACAACAATTAGTGATGATGATGACGACGATGATGATGACGATGATGATAATGACGATGACGACGATTATGATTATGTCTGTGATGATGACTCATCTCACCGAAGTTGAAGAGAACTTTCCATTTGAATCGTCAGGCAGCGGATGGTCCACATCTTTCAAAAAATTAATTTTTTTAAGTAATGTTAATTTGAAAACAATAATAATAATAACCGTAATAATAATAACAATAATAATAATAATAATAATATTTATGAATAAAACATATTAGTTCACTTGTAGTTCTGTTAAGGAAATGATTCGAGGCCTGTTGACCAAACAATGCTTCGGCAACCGCTTCAAATCCTGATCACAAAAAATTAACTTAATATTACTAATTTTAATATTAGTTAACAATTAATTTCAATATTATTATTTATTTTAATATTATTAATAATATTTAATATGATCATTTTTAATTGAATTAATAATAACATTGATAAAATATTGTGGCTAATAATATTTATTTATAACAAAATTAATTCCAAGTTATTATTGTTATTGTTACAATTATATATATTATTGTTATTTTTTTATTATCGATGTTATTGTTAATAATTCCACAAAGATGTTTTTTAAAACGTGGGGTTTCTCCATATTGTGACAAAAATCATTATAAGTCAACTTGAATTTCAAGAATAAATTCAAATTAATTTTATTTAAATTTAAAAACAACTTATTTAAAAAAAAAGGCCCACATTTTTGTGTGACACGATTTATTTTTTTTATTTCTGCACCCGCGATGATGACGACGATGATGAATTTGAATCGATGATGATGGTGATACATCCTTTACATATATTCATCACCCTCATCATCATCATCATCGTCGTCGTCGTCATCATCATCCTCATCAATATCATCGTCGTCATCATCAACATCATCGTCGTCATCATCGTCGTCATCATCATCATCATCATCGTCGTCATCATCATCATCATCATCATCATCGCTGAAGCACGTGTCTCGCGTAATTTTATCACAGCTCCGGATTTCGTAAAAACACAAAATCGATGTCCTTTTATTGAGGTTATTATTCGAAACAATCGAATTTATTCTCCACTTTTGGCATTAAAATAATAATCTTTCCAAATAAAATAATAATTATTTCATTATCATACAATATTTCATTTAGAAATTCTACAAATAGCTTAATTATATTAGTAACTTTTCAATTATAAAAATAGCCATAAATATCATTATATATACTTTCAACAAGGTCAACTTCATCATCGCCATCTTCAAATCGCTCTTCATCACCATCATCATCATCATCGTCCTCCTCCTCCTCATCATCGTCGTCGTCCTCATCATCGTCATCGTCATCATCACCACCACCACCATCATCATCATCATCATCATCATCATGAAGTACATCCTTCCAACCTGTCCACACCTGCATTTTCACCTTAATGACGAAATTTTTCACCTGAGCCTGAGTGAAGGGATTTCGGAAAATTTTGGTTTTAAGTGGCGATTGCACCTGTGGACCACTACCCCACCCATCACTACACGTTATTACTCCACATCATCATCATCACCACCACCACCACCATCATCATCATCATCATCATCATCATCATCATCGTTTTCGTCGTCGTCATCAAACCTTACAAATTCAGTTTATTAAAAACGCTCCGGTCTGTATTTTGAAATCTGGGGAGACATGATGATGATGATGATGATGATGATGATGACGATGATGATGATGTCAATCTGTTTCGAGCTCATGGCTTCAGTTTGGACTTTCGAAGCACCTGTTCACGAAATAAACATGTCTTTGTCATTCGATGCAAAGAGTCGACATTTGACATTAACCGATGATGATGATGATGATCATGATGATGATGAAGAAGAAGAGGATGGTGATGATGATGAAGAAGAAGAGGATGGTGATGATGATGATGATAACTGTATTATGTGGCGCTAGTCTTGTTCAGTTGAAATCTAGTCAGATTATTTATAAAGCGTATCCGCCATCATTGAAACATAACGCTTTATTACATTACTATCACAATCGCAATCATTATCATCATCATCAATCGTCGTCGTCATCATCATCATCGTCATCGTCACTATCTTCACCTTCGATATCTTCAAACTGCACTTACGGATAACTCACGCAACGACATTTTGTGATTGATTTAATATTCTCAACAACAACAACAACAACATCGTATTCTTAATATTAATAATGATGATGATGATGATCTCGATGATGATGATAGCGATGGTGATGATGACGATTTCCATCCAGCAGTGCACATCTGATATGACGTTCGGTCAAACATGGCAGCGACTGACATGACACCTTTCTCCTGCTAACACGTGATCTCAATGTTGGTGCAGCCGTCAACCACCATCGTTATAAACGACATCATAATCATTATCAATACCACCACCACCATCATCATCATCGTCGTCATCATCATCATCATCATCATCATCATCGTCATCGTCATCATCATCATCATCATCATCATCGTCATCGTCATCGTCATCATCATCATCATCATCATCATCATCATCGTCATCGTCATCGTCATCATCATCATCGTCATCATCATCATCAATCCACGCAAGTTTTTAGGGTTTTGATCACAAGCAAGTGTCAGATGATATTGAACGGTTTCGTGGTGGTACAGATTTCAAAGGAAAATAAATAAATATTATTTATCAAAATGAACGTATTAAGAACTATTGTTATTCAGAATATGCTATGATAACAATAATAATAATAATAATAATAATAATAATAATAATAATAATAATAATAATAATAATAATAATATATTATTATATTAAAATATTATTAATATATTTTATATATTGTTAATATATTAATGATTAATTAATATTAATAACAATATTGACTGATAGATAATATGATTACTATTTAATATTCGTTATTAATATTATATTTATTATTATTACTGTAATTGCTATTTTGTCTTTACTTGTACTTTTAATTAATAACTAGCAACAGTAGTTAATATATTTATTTAATTTAATTAAATAATTATAATATTATAATTTTATTATAATTACACGACAATGACAACCAACTCACCGACGATGAGTGGAATCTTCTTGGACCATGTCGACAGTTCCCTCTGAAAAATCCTCTTCTCCTCCTCCAGGTTTTGCAGGTCGCCCGAGTTCCTGAAGGTCATGATCTCTGTAACCTTTAACCTCTGCAACCGTTGACCTTTGACGTCTGAGCGCGTCGAACTCGTAGAACAAAACCAGTCAGCGGAAACTTCGAGAAGCAGTTTTTAAGTCGGCAGACGATGACAAAAGATGATGATTAATTATGGACCTATTGATAGACGGATGGATGGATGGACGGATGAAGGGATAAATGAGTGGATGGACGGATGGATGGATGAGCGAACGGACAATGTGAACGGAGAACGCGCTAAAAACTTTTCGATGAAATCAAAAGAAAGCTTCAAACTGGAGACCATTTAATATCGCTCGCTTGCGATCGATAGCCAGTCAGTGCGCTCTGTCGTTATTATTATTATTATGATTATTATTATTATTTTATTAGGATTATCATTATTAATAGTACTGTTATTTTTATTATTACTACTAATGATAATATTATTGAACATTTTAGCATTTATAATTGTATATTTTGTTCTTTTGTGTATTGTATATTTGTATAATGTTCTGCTCAATAATAATACAAAAATATCATCTTTTGATGACTGTCTCTCAAATAAGGAGCTCATTGTTGCGCTCACAACTTTATCTCGATCATCATCATCATCATCATCATCATCATTACCATATACATCGTCATCATCATCATCATCATCATTACCATATACATCGTCATCATCATCATCATCATTACCATATACATCGTCATCATCATCATCATCATCATTACCATATACATCGTCATCATCATCATCATCATTACCATATACATCGTCATCATCATCATCATCATCATTACCATATACATCGTCATCATCATCATCATCATTACCATATACATCGTCATCATCATCATCATCATTACCATATACATCGTCATCATCATCATCATCATTACCATATACATCGTCATCATCATCATCATCATTACCATATACATCGTCATCATCATCGTCGTCATCGTCACCCTCAAATCGCGACGAGTCACGTGTTACTGGAAGGTGCGCGCCAATTTCACGCCGAAACCTGGAGCGTTTTACCTGTTCGAATTAGCATCAGTGATGGTGAATGATGATGATGATGATGACATTTAAAACTGATTTATATTTTACTATGTAGGATAATGATGACAATTGCCATTTTAGCTTATGATGACGGCGATGGTGATGCTGTTGATGATGATGATGATGATGATGATGATGATGAGGAGGAGGAGGAGGAGGAGGACGACGACGAGGAGCCAGTTGATGGAAAGGACGGCGAATTAGGAGCAATTTATGAGATGAGAGAGATTGGAAATTAGCGACTGGATCGATGGCGTTTCTAAATTTCATACGATCTATTAATAACCCTTTCATGTCGACGAAGGAGAATGAGATGATGATGATGTGATGATGATCATGATTACGTGATGATGATGATGTGATGATCATTTGACGGCTGATGATAATCACGATGTTGATGACGACGACAAATGTCTGATTGTGATGACGACAATGCTGATGGTGATGATGACAATGATGATCATCTTTTCCTGTCTGGAAAACCATTAAAAGTAGACATGGAAAAATAATTCTTTTGAAGTTTCACAGACTCCTGAGCATTCAATGAGACACAGGTAGAGCTGCTACTGATGATGATGATGATTATAATAAATAACGTCGTCATCCCAAGTGGACAATTTTTGAATATCTATTAAACGATTGAAGTGCACCTGGTTCAACCCTTCACCCCCCCCCATCCAACCACAAGTTCAAGGACAAGTTTTGGTCACTGGTCAGAAACACTTGGTAAAGCTGGTAATTATGAGCCGAGATGAAACATTTATAGATGCACATACCATGTGGTTGCCATGACGACGACTGCACGGTAAAGTGGTTAAGACGTCTGACCACTTCAGAAGCTATTCTGAACCTGCCTCTCCAGAACACTTGTTAATTCTCCAAACTATGACCAGGTAACCGAGACTAAGCAACAACTATCGACCAAAATTTTTTCCAAGCTTCGTCGCGATTCGTTCCTAAGTTTCGATTTAACATTTCACGATCCTTAAGTTGTACCGATTCGTTCGGTGGTCGATAACCTGGCGGTGTGAAACGGGTCCTCGCCCGTCTCTGCGAAACGACTCGTCAAGTAACGCAATGTTGTTATTTAACCTCTTTCAAGGTTTGCAACAAGAAGTTATTTCACAGAAGAGTGCAGTAATTAATTATAGTTATAAGTTAATTATAATTATTTAAGTATTTAATTGTAGTTATATTTGAATTATAATCAATTAAATATTTTAACATTAATGACCTCCTTCGAACAATTGTCACATTGAAACATGAAATTGTTACAATTAAAGAAAAACTCGTGACAACAGTGAACATTCAAACCTGCAACAACAACCCCAACAATAAAACCAACAACAACAGTAACAACAACCCCAACAACAACATCAAATCGAAACGAGGATATGAAGAGCAGAAAGATGAATGAATGAGTCAATCGATTGAGAAAACTTTGTTATTAGCATTAAACAAAATAATATTTATTAACTAGTTTATTAATAATAACTAATTATTATGAATTCATTTACTGCAGCATGTCAGATGGCGTCCTGAACAAAGATGTTTCGACAATCTCCTACGTGCAATCTTACAAAACATTATCGTAAGGATATCATCACTAGAGCTGGCTCATTAACATGAATGAATGTCGATTAGTCACCAGAAGAGTTGCTCATCAGCATAAATGAATATTAATTAATCATCACCACGTAATGCAAACGAGCGTCAAACATCCGTCGAAGAACAAGAACTAATTAATAACTATTAATAATACCCAATACACAGTGGGTGTCCAAATCGATCGTTCGAGGGTTTCTTCATCGGCTCGTTCGGGAAGCCCGTTCGTCGAGGTGGTTCCTACCGAGATACCAATACGAGGCCGTCAGACTGGCCACGGAAGCCACAAGGACACTGAACGGGATGCCTGGGTGGAGTTGAGAAGACTTGTTTATTGTTTGTTAAATAATTATTTCATTTATTTGTCGATAATGATAATGATAATAAACATTTTAAGAAAATAACTTGACGAACCGTCGTAAGAACAATGAATTCGAAGTAAAGCAATAACATTATTATTATTATTATTATTATTTTATTATTAATTATTATGTTATTGCCATCGACGATGCAGTAAACATGAGACGACTGACTGATGAATGGTTTAAGGACGTCAAGCCAAGAGCTTCGGACGTTGTTGTTGTTGCTGTGGAGTCCTTCGAACAATGCTTCCTTCGACTTCAAGATGGACTCTGCTTGCTCAAAGTCCTCAGCAACTGAAACGTCAAACGACAATTAAATCTCTGATTGCAATACTATAGAAATACTGTGCGTCGAGCGTGGAGTCGTCGACAATGGCGACCTTAACAATAAATAACAACAAAGAACGTGATAAACTCCATTTCAACCCCTCAGCAAATTAACATAATAAAACCCGGTCAAGAGGTTATTATTGTTAAACATTAAAACCACTCATAACCACCTGGTATGGACTCCTGCGATTGGTCGACGTCGTCCTCGTTCAGGTCGTCCAGGTCGAGCACCTCGTGGAACCTACCCAGCGAATCCGAGGGCGTCTCGTCCTGGAACAGGTAGTCAGAAAGGAGGACGGGGGACCCGTGGAGACTTGCGAATGCCCTCACCGGGGTCTCGTAAACGGCCCTCAGGTCTGGGTTCACAAAATTAAACGGTCGAGATCAGTTTGAAATGAAGACATGTTAAGCTTTTAAGCAACAAGTACACAGCAATATGTGACTCTTGCAACTTGATATCATAATTACAAAATTTATTGTAAAAACTAAAATTAATTGCTATTAATATAATTATAATATAATCATTAAACCTTGGTCCTCCTCCCCTTGAAGGAGATCCTGACAAACAAGTTCACATCTCGTCAGCAAACTCCTCACGATGTCCAATTTCAGGGCCTAATTTGAAAATATAATAAAATATAGTACCATGATCAATTCATAATAATAATAATAATAATAATAATAACACAATGCCATGATCACCATAATAACATAATAATGCATTACAGCTTAAATTTCTGTCCGACACCAAAAACTGTTGAGATTTATTTTGCAGTTATTAATTACAAGAACCATACATTCTTCAGTGAATCTTTGAAATATTTATAACTTCAAAAATAATAACTCGAATAACGACATCATCAACAGCAACACCGACGTCTTCAACAACAACATCAACATCTTCAACAACATCATCAACATCTTCAACAACAACATCAACATCAACATCTTCAACAACAACAACAGCAACATCAACATCTTCAACAACATCATCAACATCTTTAACAACAACAACAACAACAACAACAACAACATCTTCAACAAAAGCAAAACAAAACCTCGATTCCTTGTGCCAACGAAGACCTCCCGTGAACGAACGCCTTACAGGAAATGGTTCCATTGGCAACGATCTTCGCACCACATCGAACCTTCGAGGCACACTTGTTGCTCGTGGTTTTGTCGGAGTCGTTGGACTGGAACGAGTTGGAAAGTTGGAAACGATTACTTACAATCAGGGGTCGCCAGAATATGGTGTAACGAAGGTGAACATAATTTACATTTACCGGATAATTAATATTAAATAATGAAGGGGAACATAATTTACATTTACCGGATAATTAATATTAAATAATGAAGGGGAACATAATTTACATTTACCGGATAATTAATATTAAATAATGAAGGGGAACATAATTTACATTTGCCGGATAATTAATATTAAATAATGAAGGGGAACATAATTTACATTTGCCGGATAATTAATATTAAATAATGAAGGGGAACATAATTTACATTTACCGGATAATTAATATTAAATAATGAAGGGGAACATAATTTACATTTACCGGATAATTAATATTAAATAATGAAGGGGAACATAATTTACATTTGCCGGATAATTAATATTAAATAATGAAGGGGAACATAATTTACATTTGCCGGATAATTAATATTAAATAATGAAGGGGAACATAATTTACATTTACCGGATAATTAATATTAAATAATGAAGGGGAACATAATTTACATTTACCGGATATTTAATATTAAATAATGACACATTAAATGATAACATTTAAAATTATTAAGATCTAAAGAAAGATATTTGTCCAACTAACGTAGTTTCTAAGAAAGTCAACTTTTACAAAATCATCTTCCTCTTCCTCCTCATCATCATCGTCATCATCATCATCATGACTGTATATCTTTCCAGACTTCTTTCCTTTGCTGTTCTTGAAAAAGTCCATCGGCTTCTTCGTCAACAAATCGTCATCATCATCATCGTCGTCATCAACGGCATCGAGCATGTTGCCATTGACAACGGGGACGGATTCCCAGATGGATTTAATGATTGGGTTCAATCCATCCTGAGAAAGATAAGCATCACTATCATGATCACCATAATTACAACAATTTCAAGAGCATCATTACTATGATCTGCCTTTCCAGACAGTGTGACATGTCCCTTTCCTCGACGTAGATGGAGGTCCTCAGCGAGAATTCCGTCTTCAGTCCGACGAAACATTCGAGCAACTTTTGGAACTTCAACTCGGCCGGAGCGAAGGAATGCTGAGGAACGAAAGAAGAAGCGAGTGCAACGACAGTAACTGTTATTCTAATATTAACTAATATTATCTTTAATCACGTAGATCGTTAACTCGTTACGAAGTACAAATATTTTGTTCCACAACGACAACTGCTCACCTTGTTATCGCCGATGTCCAACGACCGACACGACAACCTGAGGGGACGAAGAAGTGCGGTCACAAATTTGTAAGAACATCCATTTCCCGTAATCGAATGAAAATCGTTAAATATTAAGAAATTAATTACAAAATTGAAAATAGTTAAAGACTCGAGTGAATGGCTTGATTGTGACATTCGAACGGGCACATTACCTCTTGGTGTTCGAGCACACGTGCATCAGAATCACGTCCGAGGATTTCACGTGCGGGAGGAGGAAGTCGAACTTTCCGACGACTTTGAAAAGTGCTTGAAGGAGCTGAGTGGATCGGTCAATGTTAGTGAGGATATTATTAGTATTATTACTATTTTTAGCCAGTTTACAGATTAATATATAATTATATATTAACTACAATTGTCGACCGGCTTCGTCGCCGCAATTATCATAAGTTATGTTTAATTTTACATTACAAATTTCATTTTATGGCAAAATTAGAACAACCAAATTGGCTTATTTATTAAATTAATTTATTCATTATATGATAATAAAAATCAACGAGGATATTTATGACTTGCACATCCAATGCTACTTTCAGTCTGACCTGTTTGTACTTGGACTGTGACGTTTTGAAGTCATCCGACGTGCACTGGACGAACATGCCCATCACATTCAGACCGCCTGTCAGCATCTGCCTCACCTGCACATTGTGATAATTAATTATTAAATATTATTAATCAAATATAAAACCTATTACACTATAAAAAATACAATTTATAACGAATAACTTTATTATCCGTTTAATTATCCCTATTTCACTTCTATTCATCACCTGTCTGGCATGAGTGCATATGCTCTTTTCCAGCACCATTTCTGGGGATGAAGTTTTAGAGGGGTGAATGTGTTTCTTGGAAGTGACCATTTCCGTGTCGCCGTCTGCGGCTGACGCGTCCCTGGTCTTTCCGTCGAGGATCGGAGTTCTCATCAAGTGCAGGATGTAGTCTCGCTGGTCTGAATGCTGCGATGCCGAACGATCAATCTTTAAAGATCTTTTATTGTAGATTATTTAGAAATAGTTCATCAATTGCAAATTTAAAAATTCAGTCCTCTGAAAATAGATTTGGCAATATGGATAAAATGGACGTTGTTGCATTAAGATAACTATTTTCATACGCAGGATGCAAATCCAATTTAGCAAAAAATTAGCAAAAACCATTTTAAACGTTAGACCTGAAAATTGGCTTTAAAATTTACCATGCCATCTCAAAAATTATATTTATAAAATGGTTGTAATTTATCAAGATTATTACTTTTGAAAGTTTATGTGGATGCTTTTAAGTAACAAAAGCAGCAAATGAATAAAGAATATGCTCATACAAATACTTGCCTGGCCTATAACCAGACCAACTAGTGGTACTGATCCATCTCCTGAAGACGACAAATCATTCAAAACTTCTTGAACCTTAGCATCTGCTACGTACGACCTCACCATCTTGTTTATTTTCTCCGTGTTACCCACTCGCCTGCTCCGCTCATAGCAGGTAGGTAAAAAGTGGAGTTGAAATAAACTACTTTCAAACTAAAGTTGTTTGTTAGTTTGCTTAAATTAAAACTTGAGATATTTTTTAAGTAAATGTAAAATAAATAAATTTACAATTTACCTTATCATTTTTATTTATAATTTATCAAAATCTTTTCACAAATTTCTTTTGTTTATCAGCGATTGTTTTAAAAATATTAATTTTTATTTCCGAAATTATTGGATACCTTATAACATGAGGCTTATTTTTATTTACATTCGAATATTTACGAATCTACATTTAAGCTATTTTTAATGTAATGAAACGTAATCAGTCTAAAGATTTAGATATTTGTTATCCTGTAAAGCGTAATTTTTTCATTTCATTGACTAATTACTTATGATCGATAACTTGCCAGCATGTTGTATTATTCAATCGAAATTACGAAAATACTTTTTTTAAACGAGTTAATCGCCAGTTAACGCATATAAATCTGCATCCCTGTTTATTAACATTTTAATGAGATTTACTTATAAAATCAAGAAAATTAGAAAGACTATTCAGATTTCTTTTTGGTATTTGGAAACGAAAAAAGGGAGCACATTAAAACTAAATTTGCTTCTTGGTTAGCTTGAACTAAAATCTGAGATATCTTTTACGAAAATATAAATTTTTTTTATAATTTAACAAGATATTTTCACAAATTCCTCTTGGTTAACTAAAGCGACTAAATATTAAAAATATTAATCTTTATTTCCGAACTTATCGGTGACCTTATAACCTAAGACTTATGTAATCCAATATTTACGAACCGATTTCAGTTTTAGGCTATATTCAATGTAACCAAAAATAAAATGTAAATGTGTGGTGAATATGACATGTTCATGTTTAATTGTTCATTAATTTATTTGACTAATTATTTGTGATCAATAACTTGCAAGCGTGTAGTATTATTCAATCGAAGCGTCGAAATTAAGAAGGAAAATGCTTTGCAACAGTATGTTTTATTGATGCAGATTTAGACTTTCCAAAATGAAACTTGTAACGAAATTACGGAATCATTCAACTCCATAGAAAGATAAGCGTCTGACTAGATCGCGAATTACATTCTCATAATTACTAAATAAAATAATAATTACTAATGTAAATATTAGAATAATTATACGATAATTAGCAATAACCATAATCGTAAACAATGACTAGATTCACGCTCAAAACAAGACTTTGCAATTGCACGAACGATGATACCTCGGGTCACTCAACCAAAAGTATTGTTCTGCTTAAATACGGAAATATAGAAAGGAATGTTCGTAATTCTAGGAAATATTAAACGTAATAACAGCATGATTAACGACATGATTTTCAAAAAATAAAAATTAAAAAAAAACAACTGAAATTCGATCGAATGTACAACAATATAAACAATAAATTGAAATAAATTGTCTTTCTCGTACTGAACGTGAGCAGATACATGACGATGATGATGACGATGACGATGACGACGATGATGATGACGACGACGACGATGATGCGATGGCAGGTGATCAGCTATGTGTCTTTTTTTTTTTTTATCAAAACGACAATAATGATTTTTATTGTAATGATGACGATGAGAGTGCTGCTGATGATGATGATAGTGATGATTTTTGGTTCTCGTAACAAATGAAAACAAGGAGACGCGGCAAATTGGTCGTAGACGTCAACAAATCACGTGATGGGAATTGGCGCCAAATTAGGCAGACCACTGTGAGAACTCATGGGCGAGGTTCTTCTCTCTCACTCACTCCCATGAAAGTTGAAATTATATAAAAGAAAAAATTATGGGCAAATGAAAATAAATTAAGCAACCAAAACTGCATCAACCAGCTTTTCAATGAACAATCCATCCATTCAATTCAATTCAATCGACGGAAATATTTCAATCAACGTCTTAATTTCAAAAAAGGAGAAAATATTAGTTGCCCATCACCGAACAAACAGCATTTAATTTCACATTTGACTACTAACAAATCAGCCGGTCAATCAACCATTTTATCAACCAATCAATCAACCATTTTATCAACCAATCAATCAACCAATCAATCAACCATTTTATCAACCAATCAATCAGACAAAAGTTTAAGTCAAACAACCGACGAAATGAATAAACAACAAAATACACTAATCATAAACCATTAAACTCGTCTCAGACTCCTTCGAAACTTTCATCAGCGGCAGCCGACTTCACCGACGGCAGAAGTCAGTGTCGCTAGTGACGTCAGTAAACCTCGACGTGATTCTGCGGAGTGCTGGCCTGCGACTGGTGAAACGAAGCGTAGCCATCGCCCTCAGACGCCAAAAGTTCTCCCCCGGACGTTGGGGCATGCATCATGAGGGTCATAGACCCCGCCCCGCTCGGCGATTGGCTGCCCGATTGTAAATAACGCATGCTATTGGATGGAGGCAGTTGTTGTTGTGGTGGCGGCGGCGGCGGCTGCGATTGAGGCGGCTGTAGCCCTGGAAGTCGCCCGAAGTGGTGGGGGTTCGGAGGCCCGCCGATCAGCCACGGTGCGTCTCCGGTTACCAGGGTTCCTCCTCCGTTTCCGCCAGAAGGACTACCAGGCGAGATGAGTGGCACCTGCCCCAAGCTAGGCTCGTGGTCGAGAGGTTGGCCCGGGCCAAACATGCCCCCACCTCCTCCTCCTCCTCTTACTGGGGCCATGTCGTAGCTGTCGGAATCGTCTGAAATGGTTGTTCAAATGATATTATTCTTCTTACCAATCAATTAATCAATCAATCAACCATAATATAGGTCAATCAATTTCATATGGCCATATCAACGTAATACTAGTAATGTAAGAAAGTTAAAACGCACTTGAAATGAATGGATGAATGGATGGATGGATGGATGGATGGATGGATGGATGGATGGATTGACGGATTGGCGGATGGATGGACGGACAGATGGATGTATGGATGGGTGGGTGAAGAGAAGAGCGAGTGGAGATGAAAGAGGCAGTAAAGTTTGAGGATGGATGTCCTTCTACCGGGAAGCCGGGAGCGAATTAATTTGCCGGGTGGCCTTTAAGACCTTGCGCGCCGTTACTAAGCACTCTTCCTCCCTTTTTTCTCTTTCATCATCTCTCATTCTTCTCTTCCTTTTCCGTGTCTTCCAACCATCCAGCTGATGTTTCAATTATGCCTGTCTGGTATCTGAGTCTGAGTCTCTACAGCATCTCAGGTTCACGTGAGAGAGTCACGTGACTCATGAGGGTGGCTGTTTTTGGCGGGAAGATTTTTTTGTCGTAAACATAAACACTGCCTTAATGGGAGATTGAATGGATTGGAGATGAATGAATGGATGAATGGATGGATGAACGAATGGGTGAATGGATGAATGGGTGAATGAATGGATGAATGGTCTAACAAGTGCATGGAGGTGTGATAAAACGCCGAGGGAATGGACGGATGGATGAATGAAAAAAGCTGAGAAAATTCGTGCTAGAAATGAGATTATCTCAATAAAATATTCAGCAACTTCTAAGAATATCGAATAATACCTAATACCCAATATAATACCTAATTGGAATATGATTGTCGACCAAATGTGGTTACGCAAGAAGCAAGAGTTGTAAAGGACGTTGTGATGTTCGCTTGACGAAATGCTTTAAGTGTGGCGGTGATAATGACGAATAACTGATGATGACGACGATGATGATGATAATGATGATGATGACGACGATGATTATGATGATGACGACGACGACGACGATGATGATGATGATGATGATGATGATGATGACGACGACGACGACGATGATGATGATGATGATGGTGAAGCGGAAACAACGTTTAGTGATGCGTGAGTAGCTGGAGTCCCTGGAAAATGACTTCCTGCTGGTCGAATATTTGCTTCCGGTTGATGGCCACGCCCACTTCCAAGACCATGTGATTGTGTGCGTGTGTGCTGGAATGGGGTGAAGGGTGGATGGGTAAAGGGTGGATGGATGGGTGAAGGAGTGGATAACCAGCTTCACTGGTTGGAGTAATGGATGAAAATTGGTGAATTGGTGAACGGATGGATGAAAGACTGGCAGTAGGTATGAATAGATGGATAAAGATGAGTGGATGAATGGATGGATGGATGGAGGAGTAAATGAATGGATGGATGGAGGAGTGAATGGATGGATGGAGGAGTGAATGGATGGATGGATGGATGGAAAAAAACTGTTTGCGTAGGTTGTGTCCAACTCTGAAGAGCTTTTAATCCATCACAGTTTTCCAACAATGAAAGTGGATTGCTTTCTAGGCGTCTCGCTGTGCTCTTGCGTTCTTGTGCGTGCCTTACTTTGCTCGAGGCGCATGCGTACTACAAGTACGCAAGTTGTACTACCACGAAACATAATCCAACGAAAATTGAATTAGTGAATGCAAAGTGAATGGATGAGCAAATGCATCCATAGCTGTCAATCAAGCATTATTTAAGTACTTATCAATCCTCCTTAAGTCAATCTCAATATCAATCAAATATCCTTTAATCACATATCAACCCTCAACAAGTCAACCATGTCAACTCACTGGCAAAGCTCTCGTGCATGCTTATGCCGCCATGTTCGTCTAAGAGGGAATTGTGATCATCATTATCATTACCGCCTCTGTCCTTCAAGTTTCTGAAGTAAGGACTCCAACGCTGTCTGCCCGCGTCCTTTTTCAACCTCTTCTCTTTGGCACGTCTGTTCTGGAACCATACCTGGATTAATGGCAATAAATAATAAAATCAATAAAATTATATGCAATCCTTTATTAACTTAACTGTTAATAACTGTTATTATTATAACTATTATTGTTATTATTATTATTATTATTATACTTGCTTAATCTACTCGTTCTCGTTAATATTATTATCATCATCATTATTATTAGTAGGATAATATAATATTAGGAGCACATCATCACACAATACAAAAATTATTGTAAATAATTATATCCCTATGAAGTCATTTGCATAAAGCTGCTTAGATTAACGAGCCTTAGCGACTACCGATGTCCAGCGTGCTGCTCAATATTCATGAGGCGAACGTCAATCAAAGGCCGACAGGCCACGCCCACCTGGACGACCCTCATGTCAAGACCGGTCTCGGCGCTCAGCTGTTCCCGGACGTGTCTTGCCGGCTTGGGGCTGTCGTTGTAGGCCCGCTTCAGGGCCTCCAGTTGTTTGGCGGTTATGGTGGTGCGTGGGCGTTTGTTGGCATTGTCGAGGTCGAATTCAGCTGGAACGATTGATTGATTGATTGATTGATTGTTGGTTGATTGATTTGTTGGATGTTAAATCTTGTTTTATTAGTCAATAAATGAATAAATTAGAAGGCGTATCGTTTTTAGTTAAACCAATGAAATGTAGTTAAAAATGAATTGAATGAACGAAGCTTAATTAGAACATACGATGTGATCAACCAACCAAAAAACCAACCAGCCAACCAACCAACCAACAAACCAACCAACCAATCAATCAATCAAAAGGTTGAACAATCAACCAACCTCTGGTCTTGGCTGTCTCGTAGTCACCTTTGCAGACAAGCTTCCGATCTTCCATGAGGTAAAACTCGTCACCTGTATTGAGCTGTCGACTGCAGATGGAACAGGCAAAGCACTCCAGGTGATACACGTTGTCCTGTGCCCTTCGAACCACCTGTGTTGGGGGTATGCCTTGGTCGCAACCCGCACACTTTGTTCCGTATCGCCTGTTGATGATGATGATAATAATAATAATAATAATAATAATAATAATAATAATAATAATAATAATAATAATAATAATAATAATAATAATAATAATAATAATGATAATAATAATAATAATAATAATAATAATAATAATAATAATAATAATATAATAATAATAATAATAATAATAATAATAATAATAGCAATAAAATAACATTAATTAAGGTTAAATGTAAAAGTAATAATAAAACTGGAATGATAATAGTAACCTATATTAATAATATAATTGTATACGTGAATGTAATAATAAATGAATAATACTGACCATAAAATAACAGTCATAAAAAGGATAAATAATAATAAATATAAAATAACAGTCATAATAAAAGGATAAATAATAATAGCACGACCCTGGAGACTACTATGGGAATGTTTTAAAATGGGCCATCATGCATCATTACGGCTGGTTGATCAATCATACAATAATAACAATAATAATATTAAAATAAAAAACATTAATAATAATAATAATAATAAAATTAAATATAAACATTTTTGTTGAATAAAAACTGAAAGTACAAAGGGAATGCAAATGGTTTCAAGTAGTACAACATTCCACAAAAATCCACTAACAGAGTCATGAATGTGCATTTCATTCATTTTTCATGCATCCATGCATTTATTCTCATCCACTCACTCAATCATCCGAGCGACCACCGTCTAGCCCCCCCACACACACACTGAACCCTAAATCTCGAGGGGCTCCAGACCCTGACCCACCTGAAAAAGTCGTCCTTGCAGTAAACGTAGTCACCCTTGGAGAAGCATTTGTCGCTGAGGTGCGTGTGGCAGTCCGAACATTTGAGGCACTTTGAGTGCCATGACCTTTCTTGAACTTTCAGGATGAACCTGTCGAAGATTGGTTCCGTGCAACCTGTACAGGTGGGCACTGCCACTGCAAGAGGTTTGGTTTCGCTTGAGTGATCATTTTACGCTAATAAATATTACTTTGATAAAATCGTGCTTGTTAAAGTAGTCATAGCACATAGGAATGGGCTGATGTGAATTGAAGTTTTCTAAATATTTACATTTTGAGTTTTATAATTATAATAATGAATAAATAAGAAACAAAATACTAATAATGCGTCTATGCGTAATTAGCATGAACGATTCACCGATTATCGTCCATCAACGATCACGTGACCGGTGACGTCACTGTCACGAACGAGAGATTTCATTGGACGTCGTTCGAGCGTAAAAAAGTACGTAAGAACTATTTTTAGACAATTATCCTGATTAACTAATTGACTGGTGGTTGAGGCGAAGTCTTCGTTAATTATTCGTAACTAATATTAATCAATTAATAATAATCAACTCTGACATCTAGTGCCCAGCTCCGCCCATCAGATAAAAATAGAACGACAAAAATAGTTCCCGGAAATCATCATTCATTAAATGTTGTTAAAATAATGAGCATTAATCATTCCTAAATTTATTTCAGTTGATAAATTAATTTAAAAAATAAAAAAATAAAATGTATTAAATTAATTTTAAAATTGGAAATAATCAAAAATAATAAAAAAGCACTTTAAATAATAAAACAACGGTAGAAGCAGACTGACAAAGACAAAGACAAACACGGAGACAAACTTCCACATCACGCATGCGCATTCGTAAGCGTTCTGACACTTGCTTAAGCGCCGGCAAACAAGCGCCAGTTTATCTGGTCACGTGTCTTCATGGTGGAAGTCCATCCTGGAGTCGTCAAGTGGATAAGCTCAAAGTGACAAGTGCAATTTCCATCCTTCCATTTTACTGTCAATCAATTCACAAATTCATTCCTTTTTTTTTTTGCCTTCCCTCGCTCCTTCACTGGCCAATGCATCCATGCATCTGTGCATTCGTTCGACCATCTCTTCATTCATCCGTCCATCCATCCATCCATCCATCCATCCACCCATATATTTGTCTGTCCAGTCGACTATCGAAAGCGTGGTGATGTCAGCAGATAATGGCTCGTATCGTGTTTCCAGTAGACACAACATTAGCGATATTACATCCATTCACAGTTCATCCATCAATCAATCTATGCATTCATCATCAATCAATGCATTCATTCACCAATCCATCAAATGTCCAGTGCATCAATGCATTCATTCATTTAAATTCATGGATTTCAGGAATGAGTTGAACAGTGAGCTGTTCTTTGGTTTTTTGATTAATAATTTTCCATTTTGTTTATCAAATATTTCAATTCGGAGATGAAATCCAAGTACATTTAAGTACAAGTAGATTTAAATTCATTAAGGTGATTAATTATAAATGATAAATGTAAATTAATTATTTAATAATTTGTCAAATGATCAAAAAACAATTAAAGGAATTTCTAATTCAGTGTCAACAGAGGCAGCTGGCAACCAATCGAATTAATGACAACAAGTCAAAGGTCGCGAGGGCAGACATGGAGCCAGACATACTCAAACATACACAAACATCCTCAGATATATTTAGACAAACATCAACATATACAGACCCACAGACCAGACTTAGGGCTTCTTCCTAGCTCTAATTCATTCATTCACCCATTCATTCACCCACTCTTTCGTCCATCCATGCACCCACGTGGAAGAAACAAACGCGGCTGAACTCGAGCTCACTCAGAGGCACTTCTGCAGAGAAGACACGGTCAACACCAGCAGTGGAACGCCACGGTATCTTGCAAGCGTGTCGGCGAAATTGATGTTCCCCCGGTGATGCTGGATGTTTCCCAGCCGGATATTAATGTGTTTTGTCTGCAAGCATCCACTGTTTGGACAATGGAAGCCGTCCGCTCTGCAAACACCGGCACCGTCCGCCACGGAAAACGAACCACGGACGAGGAGTGGACCGGTGCGGCGAGCCGTGGTTTGAAGGTGATGCTTTAGACTACGGAAGGACTACTTGCTAGACGGAGTCTAGTCTGAGGCCGTGTAATTAATAATAATAATAATATAATAATAATAATAATAATAATAATGATTATTTTATTTATTTTATGCTTTTCCCATCTGCCTCGCCAGCAGTCTGGAATAACCTGCCAATGCGAGGAGATCTTCAAGCGTCAGCTGAAGACCCACCTCTTCAGGACATCCATGCAAGAACCAAGGCTCCTCTGATGCTGAGCTTAAGGCGCCATATAAATGAACTGTTATTATTATTATTATTATTATTATTATTATTATTATTATTATTATTATATTATTATTATTATTATTATTATTATTATTATTATTATTATTATGTTATTATTATTATTATTATTATTATTATTATTATATTATTATTATTATTATTATTATTATTATTATTATTATTATTATTATTATTATTATTATTATTATTATTATTATTATTATTATTAATTATTATTATTATTATTATTATCATCATATATTAAATAATAATGTTGTTTTTGTTGTTATTATTATTGATAATAATTAATATTATTATTTGTCTAATAATGAGTAACATTTACGGCCATCCTCCACAGTCATTAATGTTCTTTCTTGTTACTTCATCCACCGATGACGTCATCAAAGAAGCGTGTGACGTCATCGGTATTTGCTTGTTTTCCCGGGTCTTCCATGGACGCATGTCAACTCCCGTCAGCACTCATTCACTCAATCCATGAATGAATGAATGAATGAATCAATCAATCAATCAGCACTCATTCACTCAATCCATGAATGAATGAATCAATGAATCAATCAATCAATCAGCACTCATTCACTCAATCCATGAATGAATGAATGAATGAATCAATCAATCAATCAGCACTCATTCACTCATTCACTCAATCCATCAATCAATCCAACCATCAATCACATCAATCAATTATCCGATATTTCAACCATAATAATATCTTAAATAAATGTAACAACTATGAATTAATAATACATATACATGATCGATATAAAATGTAGTTGTTAGCAATATTAATATTAATAATAATAATATTATAATATTATAATTCAGTAATTATATAATAATATAATATAATTATATCATATCACAATATAATTATTATAATTATTATTAAATGACAAAATACTTTAAAATGAAATTGCTATCGTCGAAGACATGGTGGGCGATAATTGGATGAGTAGGAAGATCAGGTTCGTATTAAATGAGCAGGAATTCTGCTCATAATCACATTTGGACCGCGGAGGAGTGTTTGCCCTGCCACTCAAACCAGCCACCCATGTCTGCCCCAACCGTGGTTTTGATGATGATTGTGGTGATATTGATGATGATGATGATGATGATGATGATGATGATGATGATGATGATGATGATGGTGGTGGTGGTGGTGGTGATGATGACGATGATTTGTTAATTATTGTGAGAATAATAATAATAAAATTAATTTTACACTAATCATAATATAATTATTATATCATTGAATATTATTACTTTAGTTTATATTATATTATATTATATTATTTTACATCATTGTAATATTATTGTTGTTATTAATTTCTTAGCTTGTTATTGCAGTAAATGCCTTTGAAGACATGTTAGCTTTTCATCTGAGACGGATTCCACGCTCCATTGGACGCGGACGTGAAACGATCATTCCCTGGATTTCCACTGGAGAGGAAAGCAGGTCAAGCGTGACGTAACAACAAGAAGCATGACGAACGGAGGCGGAACACTGTCACGCCTCAATGAATGCTAAATAGCTGGGTGATGAGTTTCGTGGATGATAAATTCATGAACGGACTGATGGAAGAATGAATAATGGATGATGAACGGATGATAAATGGATGATGAATGGATGATAAATAGATGACAAACGGATGATGAATGGATGATAAATAGATGACAAATGGATGATGAATGGATGATGAATGGATGATGAATGGATGATGAATGGATGATGAATGGACGATGAATGGAAGGATGGACAAATGAATGAATGAGTAGACAACTGGATGCATTTGTGGGTGGATAAATGGATGAAGGTTGAAAGGAGGACAGCGGTACTTATTGATCCTAATTAGATTGGATCCGTCTGGAAGTGAAGGCGTTTTATTTCTCCTTTGTATGCGCATGACCTTCATCACTTATCATCATCATCATCATCATCATCATGACCTGGATAACTGGAACGACGATGACGATGACGATGATGACCACAACGATTACAATATTGAAGATTTTTTTTTAATAACAATATTAAAATAATTTTTATTTTTGTAAAAATCTCGATCCACTTGTGATTCTTACAGTTACAATTTCAATGAATGAATGATTACACCTGAGCCAATTAAAAATAAAATTAGATCAGATGCAAATCTTCACGTCTCAAAGATCGATGGACGAGAGAATGAATGATTCGGGGCAGGTCAAAGGTTGGCGGGTCACTCGTGCGTGAAATCGTCGGTGACACCAAAAGAGCTGAAGGCACTTGTGATGTCTCAACATCTGAGAACATCAAGAAGAAGAGGAGGAGGATGAAGATGAAGATGATGATGATGCTGATAATGATGATGATGATGATGATGATGATGGATGATGATGATGATGATGATGATAAAGCTAGTGATGACGATGCTGCTGCTGATGTTGGTATTGGTAATGATGATGGAATGATTTAGTTAAAAATATCAAAAAATATAATTTTAATCTAACTTTCGAAAAATTCTTTTTCGTAAAATTTGTTTCAATTTTTTCATAATTTTTCATGTTTTATTAAAAATCAATTTTTTCAAACGTACAGAGGCACATTCAAACATACAGAGACATATTCACACAGACAGAATCATATCAAATTCAATGGCACGTGGCTCTCGAATATGAAATTTCTCGAGCAGATCATGCGTGAAATATCTCTGATCGTTGAAGCGTGACTGACAGATGAAGTGTGTCTAATTAATTGAAGGTGTTAATGGGATGAATTTTAGTTAATTCATATTCATTCAACATTGAAAAGGCAAGTTAGCATTTAAAAAATCATAACATTATATAGACATTTAAAATCACGCCAAGAAATAATATTTCAAATATTTAGAAATATAATTAAGTAATTAAAAATAATCCATTCATCCGAAACCATGCGGAGTTCGAATTTTGTGCACACGAATCAGGATTTGAAACACGCTGGTTGTGGTCACGCGATCCTCTGCTTTATAAACAACAACAACAACAACAACCATCATCATCGTCATCATCATCATCTCTACCGATTCTAAACTTGGCAACCACAAACAACAACGTTCTCCAACTGCCAAAAAAAAAATAATTTTTTTGGCGCATACGGCGCTACATAAATAGACAAAGGCGTCTGCCGCTTTTTGCGCCGAAAATACGGAAGCATGTGAGAAAATGAAATGTATATATTAGAGACATTATATGATAACATATTATGTACATCAAATATTATATACATTATATAATAATAATATATTATGTAAATATAATATATATATTATGTTTATATAATATGTACATATTATATACCTTATGTAATAATATATTATATACATTAGATAAACCGTATACTCTTCAACCCTGTAATTAGCGCCACGATATGAGACGCCTACGAGAAAAGGACAGTCATCATTTGTTTTCAAATTTTATTTAATAATTAATAAAAATTATTATACTCTAATAATATCAAAAATATAATAAATATTATTATAATTAATATAACTAAATTATTTATTATTATGCATTTATAAAATTTTCATATTCTTTTTAAATATTTATTTATTTTTCCATTATTCATTCATCCGCGCACTTTTTTTCACTCACTCACTCACTCACTCACCGATATCTTGCTCAGGTAGCATGACAATGGAAAAGATCATGAATTTTTAACATGAATCTGGATTGAAGCCACCTGGATCAATTGCCACCTATGACACCAACCGGTACTTAAACCATCATCATCATCATCATCACCATGTTAAATATTATAATATAATATAATATAATATAATATAATATAATATAATAATATAATATAATATAATATAATATAATATAATATAATATAATATAATATAATATAATATAATATAATATAATATAATATAATATAATATAATATAATATAATATAATATAATATAATATAATATAATATAATAAATATAATATAATATAATATAATAATATAATATAATATAATATAATACAATGAGTTAGTTAATATAGTACTTACTAACAATATTAATAGTTACAATCACGACATATTCTAAAAATTTGATGCCATGAAATTGATGACGCGCACGCGACGCTTCAACGCGTCACTAAGACAACCACAACAACCACAACAACCACAACAACCACAACAACCACATCAACCACAACAACCACAACAACCACAACAACCACAACAACCACAATCAACCACAGCAACCACAACAACCACAACAACCACAACAACCACAATCAACCACAATCAACCACAACAACCACAATGTTTGCATTATCATTATTTGTTAGAATGTCACAATGTAATGATTAAACTATAATAATAATAATTTAATTAATTAAATAATTAATTTTATTATTAATAAAAATAATAATAATAATAATAATAATAATTAATCTCCTAACATGCACTGGTGTCCTTGTAAAGTAGAACATGATGGTATCGGATTAGCAAAAAATCAGACATGCAAACTTGTAATTAATTTATGAACAAACATGTTATTGTTTATGTTTCTTTTGCTTTTTATTATTATTATTATTATTATTATTATTATTATTATTATTATTATTATTATTATTATTATTATTATTATTATTATTATTATTATTATTATTATTATTATTATTATTATTATTATATTATTATTATTATTTATTATTATTATTATTATTATTATTATTATTATTATTATTATTATTATTATTATTATTATTATTATTATTATTATTATTATTATTATTATTATTATATTATTATTATTATTATATTATATTATTATTATTATTATTATTTATTATTATTATTATTATTATTATTATTATTATTATTATATTATATTATTATTATTATTAAAAATTGACCACCAGGTCAGGATTTGAACGCCCGACTATTGAATCCAGGGTTGTACCATTTAGTGTCTGATGGCCTCGCAAATGCCATCATTACTACCAACTGGTAATTGGCGGTTTAGCGTAATGGCGACGATAAATTTGAACTAAATAGTTCAAAAATGCAGCCATCTCATTGGTATTGTTTGCAGCTTAATCGTCCAATCAGAAGCTGCCAATTTGGTTGACCTAATTTTGTGATTTAACTCAGATAATGTGACGATATTTGCATGGATGGGAGGCAGTTTGTGTATGATTAGGATAATGATGATTATGAGTATGATAATAACGATGATGATGATGATAACAAATTAAATATTTTGTTGTTTTAAAAATATTCTTAGAATTTTTTTTTTTAATGTCCGAGACTCGTATTTGCGCCAAAACTTTGTGCAATAAAACGTTTTGTTGTTAATGACGATAACAATTATTAATAATATTCATAGATCATAATAGTATTATTAATATTCATAGATCATAATAGTATTAATAGTATTCATAGGTCATAGTAGTATTAATAGTAATCATAGGTCATAATAGTATTATTAATATTCATAGATCATAATAGTATTAATATATCAAATTATTTCTTAATTCATTTAAATGAAGCAACAATTACCAACCTTCTAGGAACTTGTTCTTGGCTAGAATGTCGCTCATGACAACACCGCCATTGCTGTTGTTGCTGTTGTTGTTGTTATTGTTGTTGTTGATGTTGTTGTTGTTGTTGTTGTTGACAGAGAATGCCGTCGTTGTGTTGAGGCTGTGCAGGCCTGATTCCATCATCATCATCTTGTTGTCTTTAGCAACGGTTGCTAGGGCTGTTGTTGTTGTTGTTGTTGTTAAAGAGTTGCTTGGATGGAGAACCGGATGAGACGTTGAAAATTCTTTTTGAAAGTTGAAATGAGAGTCGATCAATCAATCCAATGTTTACTTCTTCATCAACGGAAAGGTATTTTGTATAATGTTGATTATACAAATACTTTGTATAATATTGATTATACAAATACTTTGTATAATATTGATTATACAAATACTTTGTATAATATTGATTATACAAATACTTTGTATAATGTTGATTATACAAACGATTCCAGTTCCCGGTGACTTTCAGAATTCACTTACTCAGTAAGGTAACGATTACTTATTAATTACTTATTTCCTATTTTTCTTATTTCACGACAACTGACACAGAAACAGAGTTGTAAATCTAAAAAGATTCCATTTCTTCTCGACCAACAAAAAAAAAACAGTCGAATTTCTCTGCCACTAATCTGTTTAATTTAAAATCTAATTAATCAACCAAAAACTGGCGCCGATATATCGAGATGTATTACATAATAACCGTAAATATATCGTTAATTTATTCTCAATTTCGATCGTACTTACGAGAAGTACAGCAGACCTGGAGTTGTAAGGAAGACTCCATCTCCTTCCAAAGCCTTGCATTAAGTAACTCCAGCCAATCCAATCCTGGCGTTGAAATTTTCCAGCGGAGGGCGTGGCTTTCCACTTTTCCAAGAGCCAATTGGTCGGTTTGAAATTCGATTGAGGTATCGAGTTGGGATGCAATTGGTCAACATTTTAACCGCAGAAGCCGATGACCAATGAGCTGATGAGGTAAGAATAGTCAATAATGATGTTGTTGTTGTTGTTGTAGCTGATGTTGCAAATTTTTTCAACATGTTGAATCATAGCTCTCTAAGTGAGATTTTATGTAAATAAATAAATAAATTGTTGTGCTGATAAACATTAACTTAAAACTTAAATAAACTCAGTAAAACCCAGAAAAGCTTGGTCTGCCAAGTTGCTTTGAGTTATAGGAAGGATGAATGGATGGGAAAAAGCTGAATAAATGGAAGAGTGGATGGATGAGAAAAAGCTGAATAAATAAATGGATGGATGAAAAAATCTGAATAAATAAATGGATGGATGGAAAAAAGTTGAATAAATAAATGGATGGATGGATGATTGAATAAATAAATGGATGGATGGATGATTGAATGATCGGCATCGACCGGCATGTTGCTCATGCTCATGTCTCAAAATCTCCCAACTTCCTGTCGTCCGGTATGTTTACAATGTCAGAGGAAGAGAGAGATGGCGAGTTGGTGAGAGGACAGTAAACAAGAGTGATCCTACCGCTGGTGACTGGTACCACGTGACCGAATGTTTACGACGCGTGTGTGCGCTATATAAACACGGCATCATTTTCATTATCACTGCCGCCACCTCCTCCTTACTCGCCTCATCATCATCATCATCATCATCATCATCATCATCATCATCATCATCATCATCAATCAATCATCATCATCATCATCATCATCATCATCATCATCATCAATCATCATCATCCATCATCATCATCATCATCATCATCATCATCATCATCAATCATCATCATCATCATCATCATCATCATCATCATCATCATCATCAGCATCATCAGCATCATCATCATCATCATCATCATCATCATCATCATCATCATCATCAGCATCATCATCATCATCATCATCATCATCATCATCATCATCATCATCATCATCATCATCATCATCATCATCATCTCATCATCATCATCAATCATCAATCATCATCATCATCATCATCATCATCATCATCATCATCATCATCATCACATCATCATCATCATCATCATCATCATCATCATCATCATCATCATCATCATCATCATCAATCATCATCATCATCATCATCATCATCATCATCATCATCATCATCATCATCATCATCATCATCATCATCATCATCATCATCATCATCATCATCATCATCATCATCATCATCATCATCATCATCATCATCATCAACAACAACAACAAAAATAACAACAACAACAACAACGTCTTCTTCATCTTCGTCGCCATCCGACTTCAAAACAGCGGTCGATATTTAATTATATTAGCGAGTCATTGATCCCAGATAATTCAACACCTCCTCTCCATTCCAAGTCCTTCCACCAAGGTAGCCGTCGCTTGAGGTCGCTAGCTGTCGTTAGCTGTCGCTTGTGGTCGCTAGCTGTCGTTAGCTGTCGCTTGTGGTTGTTAACTGTCGCTTGTGGTCGCCGACTACAACTTGACGAATTCTTAGGATTGGATGAATGGATTTATTGAGAAACAGGTGAAAAACATGCATTCTTAATTTAGCCGTATTATTGCATTTAATTGGTGGAATAAAAACCATTAATTAGAAGAACTAATTAGTTAATTAATTAGAAACAATTTGATTGCCTAGTTTTGCATCTCTTGAATATTCATTGACACAACAAATTAATTTACCGATTAATGAATGAATAAATGAACAAATGAATGAACGAATGCCTGAAAGAATAAATGAATGAATGAATGAATGAATGAATGAATGAATGCATGAATGAATGAATGAATGAATGAATGAATGAATGAATGAATGAATGAATGAATGAATGAATGAATGCATGAATGAATGAATGAATGATGAATGAATGAATGAATGAATGAATGAATGAATGAATGATGAATGAATGAATGAATGAATGATGAATGAATGAATGAATGAATGAATGAATGAATGAATGAATGAATGAATGAATGCATGAATGAATGAATGAATGAATGAATGAATGAATGAATGAATGAATGAATGATGAATGAATGAATGAATGAATGATGAATGAATGAATGAATGAATGAATGAATGAATGATGAATGAATGAATGAATGATTGATGGATGGTTGGATGGAGGAGTGACGCGCACCTGCCTCCTTACAACGAGTCACGTGATCGGACGCCTCCGAATGATACTATATCATCAGTTATGTGTTGTCGTATATCACGATGGTGATATAGGCGAATACGAATGATGATGACGATGACGAG
>JAJTWR010000323.1:300000-302500 GCA_021613335.1 Whitmania pigra
ATCATCATCCTCATCATCACATCATCATCATCATCATCATCATCATCATCATCATCATCATCATCATCATCATCATCATCATCATCGTCGTCATCGTCATCGTCATCATCGACCCATCAAGAGCACCCTCTCCTACAGGTAGATGTTTATCTTAATGCCATACCCCAAGAACTGATCGATAGAGTCCAGCGTGATGAGAAGTACTTCTTTTGATTGCTTCTTATCGCTCCTTACAATCACTCATTTAATACAATCACTCAAACAATACAATCACTCAAACAATACAATCACTCATTTAATACAATACCTTTTGGATGGAATTATGGATAAATATCTATTTTGTCATGTTTGAATGTTAAGGATAACATCGATGAATTATCGATGGGCCAACAGTGGGCCACCAGTTGCCCATCAACGGACCTTTAGTGGACCACAAGTGCATCAGCAATGGTCAGTAATAGTTTGGGGTTAAGGGTCAATTATTATGGATAACAATGATAAGATATGAGAAGCTGAATTTAAAAAAAAAATAATTAATGAAAATTATTAATTAAATTGACGGATCACCGTCAATGGTAATGTCTGTGGTGACGATGATTGTGATGATGATGACGACGATGATGGCTGTAGTGATGATGATGATGATGATGACGGCAGTGATGATGATGATGACGACGGGGAACAACAAAGAATTTAATCTAACTAAGAGCACCCAAGTACCGAGAAGTTGGATAAGCGGAGATGCTTTTTACATTTTTTTGTTCTTTCAGGGCTGAATAATAATAAATAATGATAATAATAATAATAATAACAATAATAATAATAATAATAATAACAATAATAATAATAATAATAAATAATAATAATAATAATAATAATAATAATAATAATAATAATAATAATAATAATAATAATAATAATAATAATAACTAATAATAATAATAATAATAATAATAATAATAATAATAATAATAATAATAAATAAATAATCAAGAATAATATAATAATAATAATAATAATAATAATAATAATAATAATAATAATAATAATATAATAATACTATATAATAATACATAAATAATAATAATAATAATAATAATAATAATAATAATAATAATAATAATAACACTAATAATAATAATAAGTTAGAGGTATTTAAATATTTAAACTAATCATCATCAACACCGGCACTTGTAGCGTTTCTCCAGGCTGACAGGCGTAAATTACAGGCTACTGTGCTATCAATTCCCATGTATGCTATCTTTATAATTAAGCCATTGACTGTCTTCTCATCCGTCAATCCATCCATCCATCCATCCATTCCATCCATCCATTCCATCCATCCATCCATCCATCCGTCCATTCATCATTTGTTTATCCATACAGACATCCATCTATACTCCATTCAATCATCCAATTCATTTCTATTCAAATTATAAAAACTTGATGAATTCCTACATTTGTAATTCATATATTTAGATCGATGGATGGATGGATGGATGGATGGATGAATGGATGAATGATCGGATGGATGACAAAAAAATGAACGATCTGAACGCATGGCAAACATGCTGGTACGTAACGTAATCACAAACAAGGAAGAGATGCCATAGTTTTACAACTGCTGGTTAAGAGTCATGACACGATGGATGGATGGATGGATGGATGGATAGATGGATGGATGGATGAATGGATGAATGGATGGATGGATGGATGAATAGATGGATGGATAGATGGATGGATGGATGAATGGATGAATGGATGAATGGATGGATGAATGGATGGATGGATGAATGGATGATGGATGGATGGATGGATAGATGGATGGATGGATGAATGGATGATGAATGGATGGATGGATGGATGGATGAATGGATGGATGGATGGATGGATGGATGGATGGACGGACAGACGGCGGACGGACGGATGGATAAATGGAAAAGGGAATGGGTGGATTTACAACCCCCAAAAATTGGTTTAAATTTACCCAATAGCTCAAATACATTCGCAGCAATTCCTCCTCCATATCATCATCTTCATCATCACCGTCCTTATCATCATCACCCTCGTCGTCGTCATCTCCTTCGAAGCGTGACGAAGAGGCGTGTCTTATTCCATGTCCACTTCCTGGATCAAAGTCTCTCTTCCATACTGGAGGTCAAAGGTTAAGAGGAGGAGGAGGAGGAAGAAGATGCATCCCAATCTCCGAGTGACGACACGAGAGGATTTCTATGGATTACCAAAAATAGACTCGGCCATTTGGATATCCACGGGGCTTAATCAATTAGATGTTGTGAGATGGATGGGTAGGTGGATGGATGTATGGGTAGATGGATGGGTAGGTGGATGGATGTATGGGTAGATGGATGGGTTGGTGGATGAATGGATAGACAATTTAATTTCATAGTTACTACTTTATAAAATGTTTAGAAAACCTTCAAATAATAAATATTGCAAAGGTTACTTCAAATAATAAATCTTGACAAAAAACCATTTTTAA
>JAJTWR010000323.1:307500-355000 GCA_021613335.1 Whitmania pigra
AAATGTCGGAGACGCAAGTTCAGAGTTGAAAGTTCCAACCGGGTCGCGGGTCGGCGAACATTATCGGTGCACGCCGAGGTCAGTCCACGGGCTGCTCTTGAAGGGGACTGTTAAGACCTTGGTCCAACGAAGAGCTGTAGTTCTGTGGAGGAATTACAAACCGTACTGCCGTTCAGTCCATTCATTCATTCATCCATCGTCCGATCGTTCGCTCGGACACTCGTCGATCTACTCATCCACCCGACACCCGCCCGCTTGCCACTCACCTCGAGCTCCCTCATGATCTCATCCACGATGTCCGTGGAGTTGTTCTTGTAAGCCAGTGCAGCTTTTATGGCATCCCTGAAGACCTGTGCAGGACATTCAAGTGAAAGCAGCAACATTTATATAAATATATTATAAATATTTATTAAAGAAATAATCATTTTAGCATTTGTTGGTCATCATCACTACCACCAACATCATCACCGCCATCATCATCATCACCGCCATCATCATCATCATCACCACACTCACCCTGACGACGTTACTCCCGTCCGATGCCGACACGAAATAAAACGGCAGACCGTTTTTGACGGCAAAGTTGAAATTCTTCTTCGTGACCGATCGATCGACTGGACGAAATAATTATTTAAACATCGATCATTATGGCATCCACGATGTCACCATAATTTAAATATTTATTAATATCATTAATAATTAATGATTCATCATATAACATAATATTACATGACTGACATCAATAAACGATTCGAACCGTCGATTTTATTGGCAACGCAGAGGCAAGGTATTTCGGGTCGAAATTCTCGCAACTCTTTGTACCAGTTTGCCAGGTTCTTGTAAGTCACCTTCCTCGTGGCATCGAATACCTGGAATGATCAACAAAATAAATTAATAATAAAAACAAATAATAATAATAATAATATTAATATTAAAACAATAACAATGTTTTATTATTAGGATAGTAACAACAACAATATGATCATCGCATTGTAGTTGTTATCAAATTCATTATAGTTATAGTTTATAACATAATTGATTAATTTTATCGTCATGATTAATTAGGTTTAGTAAATTAAATTAATTAGTCAACGACCAAGATGCAGGCATGAGCTTGATGATAATACGAAGGATGGAGACTGTTGAACCTCTCCTGTCCTGCTGTGTCCCAGAAGTCTGAATTGTTAACAACAACAACTGTCAGACAAATGTAAGCTTAAATATTCCTCCTAAAAATACATTCTTATGCTTACGTAAATTTGGTACGATCGTGAAACATTCAAAAGACAAAATGATTCTTGACTGAATATTTGCAAATGGTTTTCTAACCCACTAAGACTTCTTTGTCTTCAACTCTGGCCTTGTGTTTGAACAATGTCAGGGCATAAGTAGACAGCTGTTGTGGTTTACTAATTATTGTTAAGAAATTAATTTTATATAACAAGCCAGAACCTGAAACCCAAACTGTCAAAAGTCATGTAAATGTCCCTCATCATAATTTCAATATTGTTAAATTTTAATGTGTTTTGATAAAAGATACTATCCATCCAGAAGAAATCGTTCCATCAACCTAAACAAAATAATCATTATTATCAAGCAATTACAAAAAAAAACTGATTCAGAAATAATTAGTCAACAAACTAAGCAACTTACTTTGACTTTCCGACAGCGCTGTCACCGAGGCAAATAATTTTAACCTTTTCCAAACCATCTACGGACAGTTTATCGTAGTCGGGTATGTCAGACATAATCACAGAAAATGTTGCAAAATACTATCTTTATTAATAATAATGTAGCCGCTGTCAACACCTTCAGAATTACATTCGCCTGTAATGCAGTCATGGCAACAAAAGCTTCTGGGAATGTCTTGTAGTATTTGTCAAAATTTAAAAGTACATTTTATAAAATATTTTAATGCATTTTTACACGTGTGTATTAAAGTGTTGTCAATTTTCTAACACATTTTCAAGTTTTTTTTTTGTTTTTGAAGCCCAGTTGCATTTTTAATTGGTTCGACTCGCCAGAATTAGACTGGCCCGGTTTTTTTGTGAAGCTAATTAAAATGTCTGTTGTAAGAAGCGTTTGACGAGCCAGAAGGTCAAATTTCAAATAGGTTTTTTACAGATCATCTAATTCGAATTATGGGCATTGGTATAAAGTGTTTCGTAGTTACTCTGTCTGCTTGGCTAACCCTGAGATTTCTGTCAAAGCAGGACGAGACAAATTTTAGAGGTTGCAAACATTTTCTTCAACAGTCAATGACTAAACATTCCTGGTTTTGAATTGTCATTCCAGCAATCTTGAACTCAAAGAATGTGATAATAACTGGGGCCTCTTCAGGTATAGGTGAGGAAGCAGCTCTATATTGTGCCCAGTTGGGGGCTAATGTGGTCATTGTAGCCAGGAGAGAGCAACTCTTAAAACAAGTCCATAAAAGTTTCAACTTAATATTTATGCATTCACTTATTAGTTTTTAATTATTCTTTATTCTTTATTGTTCTACTTGTTTTTATTGGTATTTTACTTTGTTTTCATTTAATATTTGTTTCTGTGGACAGGTCGTTGAGAAGATGAGACTGTTAAATCCAAACACACAAGCCAAGCTGAAGTACATAATTGCTGATCTCAGTGATTCAAAATTGGGAGCTGATGTCATCTCAGTGAGTTTTTATTTTGGTTGCTTTGTTGACAGCGTCGCAATATTTTAACTGTAAATCACTAAGCTCAAATCTGATATAAATCGGGTATTTCTGACTCATTTCACACTTATTCAAACTTGTTTATGGATTTTTGGTGAATAAAAATTCTTTTCACTTGTTGTTGGTTTAATATTATTTATGTTGTTTAATATTTTACATGAAATATAAAGAAGTAACGGTAGTCTCTTATTATCTATGAATATCTAGACATCTTTTCTGTGGTCATTGCACAAATAAATTTTCGTGTCGCGACCGTACGTAAAATTTCTCGTCCTAGGAGGCCGAGTCCTACCTGGGCGGCATCGACTTTCTGATTCTCAATCACGCCCTCCTGCCGAAGACGTCGAACCACGTCTCGAGGTGGCGAGGCACGAAAGAGCAACTCGAACGCCTGTCCGACTCCATGGCGACCAATTTCTACTCCTACGTTGCCATCTCCGACGAGGCCGTTCCCCACCTCGAGAGAACAAACGGCAGTCTATCGGTCGTCTCGTCGTCGATAGGTGAGGCGAGTCGTTTCCTCGCATCCTCGAACGGCAACGCTTCACTTTCTCCTTTCGTTTTTCAGTCGAATTTCCAGCCTTCTCTCTGCCATATTCTGTCAGCAAAAGTTCCATCAACACCTTCTACGCTGGCCTGAGGCAAGAATTCTTGGCCACCGCGACCAACGTGTCCGTCACGGTCGTGAACATGGGCTTCGTCGGTAATCGTTTGACTTCGCGAACTCGTTTTTACGACGGCATCGCCCGATCCGAAGTTCGTCCGTGCGAAGAAAATTTTTTATCCTCGTTCGGAAAAAAACGTTCTGCTGGTCGACAGAAGCAGCAAAATAGAAAATTAAATCTGAATTTACAATCCCTTTTCAACTTGCAGCTACCAACTCATCTCTCTTGACAATGGAGCAAATGTCCGTCGTTACCGGCAGGGACTTGAACAAGCTGATGTCGGTCTTTCCGCAGACAAGTGCCAAAGAGGGGGGAAGAGCTGTGGTCGAGGCCGTCGCCAAAAGAGAAGCCTACGCCTACTTTCCGAAAGGTCAAAGGCTGTGGCTTCTCAAAAGCATGAGGTCGATGCTGAGTGACCCCGACCGGTGGATCGGGTGGGCGCAAGATGCCGTCTTAAGATTCGTCGACTGGAGAGACTACTTGGCCGGCAAACTGACTTGGTGGTAGCTCGAGGCCTTTCGAAAAGGAGTTTTTATAGTTAGGACTGTTTACGATAATCAGGGCCAGTTACCGTCGTCGTTTGAGAGTTTGTAACTTTCTTTTATTCCTTAAATGAGCCATTCATTCAATCAATCAACAACAAAATGCATCACTAACTTGATCGACAATGTTACTGAAAGCACATAAGTGTGTAACGGAGAAATGCGTAAGTGTCACAAAAAAATATGACCTTATAAATTCATGGAACATGCTGAAAACTTTTCATAACGATTTTGGTGAATGAGGGTTGCTAGGACAGTCTGCTATTTATCTTCTTCAGTAAGCCCTCTCGGGAGCGAAAATGAAAATCGGGTAGCCAAAAAGTAAATTCAGTGCGTAGCTAGTGAATTCTGTAAAAGATATTTTTAAAAAATGATTATTATTGGCTCTAATGTTATCGGACTTTTTAAAAGTTAAAATAGTGTTTTGACGATAACGCTTGAGATGAATACTTCTTAGGATCCGAACACGCACACTGTTACACTTCATTTAATTTGTCCCTACATCCTTAAATTCTCGAAACATCTAACCTATGAGAAAGGTGGCAATCCATATCGTGCTGCCAGCGACTATGCTAAATAGGAACAAGAATATCAAAATGATTTGTGGTATGCAGAGGACGAAAACTATGCTTCCCATGACGGTAGCCAAGTCGTATCCTTCGTTGAGAGCTTTCAATGAAAGGCATGAGGTTATGGCCACCATAATGATCAGTCTGAAGACGTTCACTCCTCCGCCGCCGCCATAGTTAACTCCTTGTTAAGCGAACGAATCAAAAGCAAGATTACGATTTGAACAGATTTCCTGAAAGTTAGGAATAAATCAAATTCTCATTTTACCGCTTCTAAGCTGCCGCAACGGCGAATGTTCGGATCTTGTTTTTGTTTCGTTCATTTTTTTCAAATCGTACGTCATACTACAGCCCCGAATAAAAGTTATAGTTTGTAAAAAAAAAAAACAACAATTTAATGGCACATCTCGCTGCTAAGTCGTTTGGTTATATTGTTTCAAAGAATGTTTTTCTGTGCCTACGCATATTTCGAAGTAAAGACACCGCTTCAATACACTCTAATAATTTATTTCTTTTCTATCCTCATTACAACGTTTATTTATTTATTTATTTGATTATAGTCCGTTGCATAACTGAAATGATTTGGACTTCTCATTGCAACGCTTGTTTATTGTCTACTAGTATGAAGTATGACTGACCAACTGCCATTTTATAAATAACCTCCCATCAATTCTTTACACGGGCATACATTGCATAATGTAAACTATTTTATATTCTTTTGATCAGACCTCACATTGCCAAGATACCCACCTTCTTACCAGCAGCGAGAAACAATTTGAACCAAAAGAGAATTTTTCTATATCTTTCTTTAGAAGATCCACGATAGCCGGGCATGCGTTGTTGGCTGGAATTAGCGATAATTAGTTTGTTTACATTTGAATGAAGTAGCAGACGCCCATATAGAAACTTAAAAATATTTGATCCTCGAGTTTTGGGAAGCTATGTTGATCTTGTTGTCGAAAAATGTGTCTAATCAATTAATCAAACATGAACATTGCTGGGGTAGCAGAATTTATTTTTTGTTTACAATTTTGGTTTAAAGGAAATTTTTTTAGATTAATAATTTTTAAATATTTTTTAGACCTAAATATCATGTCATCTGATTAAAAATTATGCAAAAATTAAATTTTTGGAATTGACGATCAATTATAGAATTATTAATAACCGTAATAAATTTTATTTAAATATATATATAATATCACTTATTGACTAATCAAACCGTATTTTCAATTGAAATTGGTTTTATTACTAAATACTAGAAATAATTTCTATTCGATATTTTAGGAAGGAGTTTAGTTGAAACAATCATTAAAATTTCAACTTTAATAGATTTGTGGAAATCCTCCTTTTGCAGGAAACTTTGTCTAACTCTTTTAATATTTTAAATGAGAAATAAACTAGTCTTGGATTTGTTATAACTACTTTAGTATTTTCAGCCCAAATAATTAAATTAAGTTATAAATGGAATTAAAACCTTACTTTGAACTAATTCAATAATTTCCAAATCTTTTGATTTTGAATTAAGTTACATTTTTAGTTGGTAATACTCGTCAGAATTGGACATTATAGTTTTTTTGTTCGAAGTTAATTAAAATCCTTTGCAAATGCGAAAATATTTTATTTCTCGACGTCAAAACTTGTCAGTTTCAAATCTGTTGTTCTGACACCAGAGTTCCGAGGGTTTGGTTAATTGCTTGATTCTCTGCAAAGAGGTCAAAGTTTCAATGTTATTAATAAATTTCCTACTAATTATATTAATTATTTACCAGATCACTAATCTATTAGTTTATATCTCCAAAAATATTCAGACATAATATATTAATAATATATAAATCTAGACATATGTAAAAAATAATTTAATCTGAATTAAGAGCCACATAAATGACTTCTTTACTTCAAGGAGACTTCCTTTTTTTCTTAAGACGGCATAGAAGGCATACACAGGGATCGGCACCATGGAACAGAGGGCTACCATCCACCCGAAGATAATCGACCACTTTGGATATTCATAGCTTCCGTAGGTGGGCGGTACCATCTGAACGCTACTGTATATTAACAATGCCTGTGAAGCAATAGGAATAGCAGAATATTAAACCTATTGTAATAAATATTAATTACACATTATATGGTAAACTGTTATTACAACAAATCGAGAGTTATTGACTTGGAAAGTGAATTATAGAATATTTTTGTAAAGACTGAGAGAATAATTGATTGAATAATTGATTGATAAGTTGAATTTAAATTAAATGAAAAGATGAATTACCAACAAGATGGCCGGTGTGACTGCATACCAACACAACTTCCACCATCTGCTCGGTTTCTTCCCCAACATGTTCTCTATGTCTCCGAACACCCTGTCTGCACCTGGAGTGAATTGATTGCCTTTCCAGTTTATAAAATAACACAATTATCATAAATAATAAATAATTTATATAATAATGAGATGATAATTGATGCAGATAAGATTCTGAGCAGAATTATTGTTTGATTTATTGAATCAATAACAATAAGTCAATAATAATCAATAATAAATCAATAAATTCAATAAATCAATCAATAACAAACCAACCGTAGACGTAGGCAATGACAAGGCACTCAAGGAACGCTATGACCATACACGAGAAAGCTGCTGAATACCAATCCAGGATCTGAAAGATGTACATTCCTCCCTGTAAAATAAAATATTAAAATACAATTATCAACAAATTGCATATTTTGTTGTTGTTGTTGTAAGAACTAGAATAAATTCAAAAAATTATCAATTAGATCAAGTCCACTCCAAGTCCTGAAATGAGTAAAACGCTCTCGAAAGCGACGTCAAAAGTCAACCTGTGTCACCAGAGGGATGCCGAGGATGAAGTTGAGGAGGCAGACGAATCCAATGACCAGGTACTTCGTCTTAAAGAACTTCGGAAACTCGTCCATGAGACCGCTGGTGCACGTTTCAAGCATTCCGAACTAAAATTAGCCGATCGCATTCGTTATTGTGAAAGTGTTCGGAATAAAGAAATTAGTTAACAAATTAGAATAATACTTAAATTGTATTGTATTGTATTTTTATGACAAACAAAATGGTATTCATAATTATTTATGAAACGGGCGAGACTTGTAAGTGGCCAAATTGTTTTTTAAAATACTATTGCATATTTGTTTAGTAAATCTTTTGATTTAATTACCTGACTATCAATGCCGAGAAAGAGAAGCATGAGAAAAAACAATACTGCCCAAAGAGGAGACAGAGGCAGTTGAGCTATGGCTTCGGGGTAAGCACTGAAGGCAAGGCCGGGACCTTGTGATAAAGAAGAAGATGTTTAGGTACAGCAACTATTTTCAACAACATCATTAATTATTAAATCAATTCAAATAGCCAGCTATAAATAATATTTAATGCAATGTTAATACACGATGGGGCGGTTGTTTCTCTAAACACGTGTTTCCCACCCCGGCCAATACGAGAACTCGAGTCTCGACCCCTTGCCCCGGGTCTATGAGTACTTACCTGAAGTGATGACCTCGCTGACGTTGGTTCCGGCCATGTGTGCCATGTGGCCGATGATGGAAAAGCAGACGAATCCTGCATAGAAACTGGAACAACAACACACCAGCGACACAACGACCGAGTCCCTTGGAAATTTTGAATGTGAAAAATGAAAATTTTGTGAAGTGGTTTGGATAATCACTGTCCAGTTGCCAATATGTAAATTATATGTAAATTATCTATTAAATGCATACCACGTTCTATTAATTGGTTCTATTAATAACTAACCTAAGACAGTTATTATGGAATTTGTTGTGGCTTGCCATGGCTATGAGTCCACCCCAGGCAGGTCCGAGAGAGTAAAAGATCTGAAGACAGGCTTCGGCCCATACCTGCGGGGGAGGAGTCAATGCATGATTTATGTTAATTCAAAAATCAACACCTAATATGGTAGCATCTAATATATTATCATCTGTATATGTGAATTTTGATAATATTTCTGACGAACGTTCGAAAGATGAATCCATGCTCTATGCACACGACGCCTTATTAGCTATAATGATTATTGCTAAACATTTATATGACAATAAATACCATGAATGGGTTATTAATTATTATTATTGTTATTATTATAGTTAAATAGTAATTAATACTTGTCAAAAAACCTTCATGTTGAGTAGCTGCCAGAAATCAGGCTTGATGAAATAAAGAATTCCTTCCACGGCCCCTGGCAGCATGCAACCCCTGATCAGAAGGAAGGTCAGGAAGAGGTAGGGTAGTGTGGCTGTGATGTAGACGACCTTGCCAGACCACTTTATGCCCTTGAAGAGGCAGAGGAATACGACCACCCAACTCAGCAGGAGACAGGCAAACAGGGGCCATCTCATTGAGCCCAGTTGGTCTATACCGGGGGATAACTGTAGTACCTGCATTCTGGTTGTGGGTTTATTACGATGATGATCTTGGCAATGACATCACGTGATCTTAAAGCTAAGGTGCCTTATTGAGAAACAATAAAGCATAATAATAATAATATAAAGAGTTCTTCACTAAAGCTCACTGCCAGAATTCCTCGGCTGACGTCATCGGCTTCGATGATGACGTCACGTTGGATTCATTCGCGCACTGAGATGACGTGCAGTTTTTCTCTGTCACTCTGAAGAAATGTGAATTAGATTAATTCTTGATTAATTCCATATTAACTTAATAATATAATAATATAATAATTAATATATTAATATTTAATATTATTTTTAACATTATTGTTATTTAATAAATTATAATTAATATTTAATAAATGTGATGATGGTGAATATAAATAACGAATTACCTGTTTAAGCAGTTTGGAGTATTCCAATAGTTGTCACAGGTCGCCCATGGCAACGGATCGGTGAATGAATTGAAGAGGAAGTAAAGGACCCAGGTGATGATGACGTTGTAATAAATTGTCATCAAACTTGACAGGATCAGCATGCCCCATCCTATGCCTTGTAAAAATAAGAATTATTTTTATTGTATTACTTTGCAGGTAATTAATATTATAATTAATTATTCGAGATATTATTATTAACTAAAACTACTTAATAAATAATTAATTAAGCTCCACTTACATGGTTAATGGAATAATTAACAATTATTTAAGTAGTTTTAGTTAAAAATGTTGCAATTCATAATTGCCTTTAAACATTGGAGACACACTCCAGACGGACAAGGGTCCAAGACCGGAGTACTGTGCAATGACGAGTTCGAGGAAGAACAGTGGCATGCCGCAGAGGATCAGACACGTGAAGTACGGAATTAAAAAGGCGCCTGGAAAGGATTTTTAGCGATTAACCAAAATAATGGTTTAGCGATTTGATTTCAAACATCCACGAATTAATTACATCTAAGGAATATTAGTTAAATGAAAGTTAAATTATGAAATGAAAATAAATTGAATTTTATCTTTTTAAAATGACAACCTCCTCCATTTCTCATGCAAAGATAAGGAAACCTCCAGAAAGCTCCTAGTCCGACGCAATATCCGATGCAGGAGAGTACGAAATCCATCCGTCCACTCCACGTTTCGGTCTTGTTGATTTTCTTTTTATCGCCGAGCAGAACCTCTGGAATCATCTCCTTCTCCGCTAAACCGTCCATCTTTCCGCCTTTAATGCTTGACAAATTTTCTGGATAAACTGACATTTAACTTCAAGTGGAATTGTGAACGTGCGCTCGAGTTTTTGTCTTCGTTAATCGGAACAGTTTTCGGGTCCAGAGATAGTTTGGACTGACAGCTTGCAGATCAATTCATGTTATTATTAAAGGTTAATATTGACGTCTACCATGACGAAATTGCACGCTGTACTGAATTCAAATTCATATTCGTCGCGAGTAATTTTCAGACCTGACAATTTAGTAATTTGAATTATTTAGAAATATTATTTACGATTCGAACGAAAATTTATATTCATTAAGTAAATATATAAGATATATCTTACATCGACAAACACCCACGCTGTCTTACAAAACGAAAAACAAGTTTAAAACTGCTTCACAACGACAAGCTATAAGCAAACATGTTAGAAAGTTTGTACACTTATCAGCAGTGCAATGCAGCTATTTTGACCCAGGTCTTATTTAGTTATTATAAAAATATTTTTATTGCTTATTTTTTTTATTATTATTAACATGGTTTCAATGTGATGTGTTTGTCCTACGCTTATATTGACTTATTATTACTCGTATATATTGATTAATGATTGTTTATTATTAATAATTTATTATTAAATCAAAAACTGAGCCCTCTGCTGAAATTTGATGTTAAATTTAAAAGCAGGCTTTTTGAACTCAGCTAAAAACAGCCGCATTCATTCATTCATTCACACGCAGTGCTGTGCAGTCACGAATTACATGTAACTTTTACTGTAATTAACTACTTTTTGTGATTTTTACTTGCAGCAATTACAGAAAATTTTCTGCACTTTTACTTGTAACAAATTACTATTTTTGGTCATACTTTTACTTCGTTACTTTTTTGACAAGGCGTTGCAAAGTAGCATAAATAAAATTATAAATTAGTTGAATTTTCTATCAACTATTATAACTATTGTTAACTATTATAATTATTGTTAACTATTAAAATTATTAACTATTATAATTATTGTTAACTATTATAATCATTGTTAACTATTATAACTACATAACTACTGTTATTCTTTGAATCTTTTCCTATCCGATACTGATCGTACAGTAGTTCTTTCGTTATTGCATTTGTCGCCGATCGTTTTTGTTATTTATTTTTTATTTATTTATTTGATTATAGTCCGTTGCATAACTGAGATGATTTGGACTATCGTTTTTGTTAAGAATCGCTCGATATATATATAGTAAGTAGTACACAGAATCCTTGGACTATAATGAAATAAATAAATAAATAAATAACAGAATCCTTGGAAGCCAAATTTGAACATAGGTAGCTAGGATAAGAGGAACAACATGTGAAGAGCACACATGGCCACATTTAATCACAAGGAAGAAAAATCTTGTAAGTTTGCATGACAACTGTGCAAACAAAACAATTGTCTTCAGCATTTGTAAGGGTTCATCGTCAAACTTGAAGAAAACGTCCTCCATTCAGTTTCAGTCCTGTTGTGCTTATTTCAATTCTATTTCTTTCCGAGTCAAACAATTGAAGTTACAAACATGTAGTCGAACGTGATTCAAAAAGCCTGCTTTTTGAACTCAGTTAAAAACTTTTACATTCACTCATTCGTTCATTCATTCATTCTTTCACCCATTCAGTCTGTTGTGCTTACTTTCGCTCTCTTTCCCTTTCCAAACAGTGGAAGTTTTAAACGAAAAATAGTTCGAACTAATTAGTTCAAAACACGATTAAAAATTATGACATCATGAATAATTAGGTTGTTTAGATGAGATAAGGGCAAAAACTAATGCTTAAATGTTAGATTTAGTAACAGACAGTAGAGATAGACAGGTTATTATCGATATGGCGATATAATGAGTTGGCTGCATAACTAGTGTCAAGTATGCCATTGATGAACGACTTCAATAAATTACGCTAATATTATCTTCTCAGTTCGATTGGACTCAAGCTTTGTTGGTTTGCAAAACCTATTTATAATAATTATTAACAACAACAGATGATATTAATAATAACAATAATAATACTGTGATAATATAATACGGCTATGGTGGTGATGCTGCTGATGATAATAAAATGTTTAAAAAATAAATTACATTTTGATTAAAAAATAATGTAAATCGTCATCGTCCACCCACCTCTTACAACCAGTGCAATCATGGCTTCAAAGTCGATTTAAGAGCGTCGACACTGTGCGTAAATGAGGGCTGTAAATCATTTTAGAAATGTCACTTATATTACAACATTACAACATTCGTAGAAAATAGAAAATAGACAAAAAAAAACACAAAACGTAAAGTTGCTGGAGGTCAAAATACCATAACCAAATTGGATCGTTTGACATTGTCTCAAATAACAAGATCGGCGGAAATGGCGATCATATACAATTTCAATTTGCAAGCCTATATGTGCGAAATGAGATGTTTAAAAATAAGTTTTTAACTCCTTAACTGTATTCATAATTAATAACCTGCCAGTTTACCTTTTAGCTTATTGCATAAAGTTACGTGTAAAAGTAAATTTTAATGATGTAATGATGAGTAATGATTGCTTTCATTTATGATTGATTGATCGATCGATACAGGCGAACCAGTCTGAGGAATGGTTGATGACGGAGTAATTAATTGTTTTGGTCGACTGATCGATGAATCACCACCACCACCAACCTATGATGAAGTCCAGGATGATGGCTATGAAGTCAAGTATGATGATGAGGACCATGAGCAGGCAGCTGGCAATTAGCGGCATGCTCAGGACGATTGTTGCCACTCGCAGCACCTCCAGGGAATCGTTTTTCGTTGTCATGGCGACGACGGCGGTAACTGAGAGGAAGAGGAAGATGTTCAGAACCTCGAAGAAGCTTTTCGCTGGTCCGTACAGCTCGTTATCGAAGATGGAATCCGATTTCGAAATCTTTCTGTTGGATGGATTGTTGCTGTTTTTATTCTTTTGACATTTTTTTGACAGTTGAAGCTGTTTAGCCATGGAAAGATATAATTGGTGATTTCTGTTGGCCTCGTCCATGTATTTTTTGTTTTTGTTTTTGTTTCGTCTCCCATTGTTTCGGTGACGTCTCGAAGATCGATCCGCCATATAAAAAAGATAAAGTCTTAATAAAACAAAATAAATTTGCATCACGGACACTGTCGTTGGTGCGGAAAAGCATCCAAGACAATTTGTAATCGAGCAATTATTTTGGCAAACATTTAAATTTATAATTTTTTTATTTATATTGTAATCTTCAAATATATTAGAAATTGTTATATAAATTTTAAATTCCAGATGGAAACTTTAAGAAAATATTTATTCGCTAGGTGTTCACTCCATCTCAATCGAATCGGCATTTCACCAGACGATTGAATCTAAATATAAAAATTTAAAAGCTCTGAGACAATTTAAATTTATTTCGATCGTCATTTTTATTGCAAGCGAAGAAAAAGCGCTCGGCAAATCTAAAAATCTGTAAAGTTTAAATATTACCAATATGTAATCTGTCGGTTGAAAACTTCCGGGAATATGTTTGGGATCTGTCGATTGTGGTGGATTCTGTAAAAGACGAGGAGTTCTGAATAGTTGATCCGTTTGCCTGCTCGTCATGAATACAAGAAGGTGCACGATCCTTATTTTTATTGCACAAGACATTTCTCAAAGTTTCTTCCGTAACCCATTGTCTTTGATTCCTCGGTTCCGATACTTGTTTTAATGCCACAAGATCTTCTGTTCTTTAAGCTGATATGCTTCCATTTTAACTTGAGACTTGTAGATTAAAGACAATTCTATTAATTAAGAGTAAAACTAATTTCAAACAATGAATTTCATTTAATATTTACAGATGGTTTCACCCCAATATATCTGGTATAGACGCTGGACTGCTGCTTATGGAGCATGGTTACGATGGCAGCTTTCTAGCTCGGCCCAGCAAGAGCAGCCCAGGAGATTTCACTCTTTCTGTCAGGTTTGTTGAAACTCGCACGTGCAGTCTTTGGCACGTTGTAATTTTTATTTCTCTATTATTATTATTATTATTATTATTAAGCTTTAATTAATTTTTTTATCATCGAGACTTTCACATTTTCATAATCGTCTGCCTCTGGTTTGGGCGGGACAAGTTAAAAAAAAACATAAAAGAAATGAAACGTTAAAATGTTCGATGACTAACAAAGCCAGATTTTTTAAAGCCAGATTTTTATAAGATATCGGATATTTATAAATATCGGAAAACATACGTGTACACGAGCGATGTTCAAATTTCAGAACATTTTGGAAAGTCCCCGAATAATTATAGCCCCGTAATTGTTTCAACATCCGGTGACATCATCGAACCGCTTCTGCCGACATTTTCGTAATCCTTTTTTCTCTTCTTAAAATCCCCAGGAGGAACGGCGAGGTCACCCACATCAAGATCCAGAACACCGGGGACTGTTACGATTTGTTCGGAGGAGAAAAGTTCGCTTCCCTGGCCGAACTCGTCCACTTCTACACGACGAGACAGGGGGTGCTTAGGGAGAAAAATGGGGAGGTCATAGAACTAAAGTACCCACTGTACACCGAGGACATAACCACCGAGAGGTTAGGACGCACGATGATGATGATGGTGACGGTAATTGTTACGATGCCGATTAAGATGATATCAGAATATTCTTGACGATTGCATTAGAGTGGGCGGTTATGACTAAGACAATTATATTTCCGCACGACGACGACGGTACCGATTCTCGAAGAACGGCAGCGTTGACGACGATGACGACGACCGATGCATTTCCAGATGGTACCACGGTCACATCTCCGGCAGGGATGCGGAGAGAATGCTCCTGGAAAAGGGGAAGAGTGGAAGCTTCCTGGTTCGGGAGAGCACGAGCAGACCCGGAGATTTCGTGCTCTCTGTCAGGGGCAGTGACAACAGCGTCACCCACGTCATGATACTGTATCAGGTGCGTCGAGGGCTCTGGTGAATTTTTGATGATGATGATGATGATGATGGTGTTGCTGGGTTGTCGTCTGTTTAGCCTCTTTTTGATGGGCTACCAGATATGGTGGTGGTGTTTGAAGTGCAGCCACATGAGTTTGAGAATTATTCCACGTAGATCTCGGAAATAAATTTTACCTATTTTACGGATTTATTTCGTTACGTCTCGACCAATCAAAGGATGGCAAATTCGACGTTGGAGGAGGCGAGCAGTTCAAGTCCCTGTCCGACCTCGTGGAGCATTACAAGATGAACCCCATGGTAGAGGTCACGGGTCAAGTTGTTCACCTGAAGCAGGTAGGTCATATTTGGTGACATCATCCTTGCAATGTAGTTATTATTATTACTATTTTTATTTATTTTTCTGTATATTATTGTACATCGAATTCATAGTCAAATTGTTCATAAGGAGGTTGCTTCCATCAACTGTTTACCATTTAATTGAGTAACGGTTGATCTGATTAACTAATCGGTTACCAATTAATTGTAGATTAATTGATTTTTAACCAATTTCTGTTTTAGCCATTCAACGCCACCAAGATCAGTGCCTCGGCCATCTTCAGTAGGTACCAAGAACTCGACAAATCCAGTTCCACATGCTTTCCATTTTGTCCTGGAAAGGCAGGATTCAGCGAGGAATTCGAGGTCTGTGGACGTGTCCTTAGTTTTTCAAGATGAAGTTGCAACGTGTTTGGATTTTTTAAATATTTTTTGTTTAATATGTTTTGGCATTTAAAATCCTCGCTCTTACCGAGGGTGCATTCGACGTTGCTCGTAAGATTGCATTCCTGCTTTCGATATTTCGTTCCGAAAGGACGACGACTCGATTCGACCGAATAACAGACGTGAGTCCTTTCGCAAAATGTTATCGTTATTCACTCGGTCGTTCGATTCGCTCAGAGGCTGCAGATGGAGGAAAGCAGAAACTCGGACAACAGGCAGGTCGGTCAAAGGCCAGAAAACCGGTCGAAGAACCGTTACAAGAACATCCTACCGAGTGAGTGAACGAACGGTGGTTGCTTCGTTAACGGTTCCGATAACGTAATTATTGAGGCTCCGATAATCTAATCATTAATCCAATTATGCTGGCAGACCATTTTGATAACTTATAGCTTAATGATCGTGTACGAGTTACAGTGGTCGTCAGTTAAACTGCTCGTCGTTATTTATCGTTAAAAGTTGACGAATACCGAGTCATACTGACCGACGGCGATCCCAACACGTCCGGTTCCGACTACATCAACGCCAACTTTATCTACGTACGGGAAGACGTTTGTCGTTTTTATTTGTGCATGGAAGTTGAATTTTATGTTGTTGACGATGAATTAATCAATCCAGAGGTTCATAGATACTTGCGATAGATACGTAGATACATCTTACATCTACATTTAATGTAAAAACTTCAAATTATTAATCTTATTTCAAAAGTATAGTAGATAAATTGTTGAAGAAGTTTTATAAAAAGCAAAATGGCTTAACGACATTTCCATCAGTCCGACAACACTGGGGATCTGAAGAAGGCCTACATCGCCACCCAGGGCTGCATGTCGGACACCATCTGCGACTTCTGGCGCATGGTCTGGTGTCACAACTGCAAGATCATCGTCATGACGACCAAGCTGGTCGAGAAGGGAAAAGCGAGTCGAATTTTGCTAATTTCGATCTCGCACTGCTCGTAATTATTATCGTCGTTATTAACGTTATTATTATTAATTCGTTACCTTTAGGGCAAGTGCGTGCAATACTGGCCGGAGGAATGCGACGGCACGGTCGAGCACAAGGTCTACCAGGGGGCGCTCTGCATCACCCACAAAAACACCATACAGCATGTGGATTATGCCCTCAGGGAGTTTGAACTGTGGAAGAAAGTCTTCAAGGTTAGGATTGTTTTGGGGGACATTTAAATGCATGGTAATTAGTTATTTATGTAACTTTACAAACACATTGGCGTGTAGGCTATTAATAATATTTGCAGCGTTCGGCCTAGTGGCGATAATGGTAGTAATGCTAACTAGCGATACCGTGCGTAACGACAGGACGGAGGCGAGGTCGAGATTCTACCATCTCGTACCATCTACCAATACCACTTCACCTCGTGGCCCGAAACCTTCGTCCCTCGCGACCCCGGTCCCGTGCTCAGCTTCCTCCAGGACATCAACGACAAGCAGGAGTCGCTCGACGAACCGGGACCTGTCGTCGTGCACTGCAGGTCAGAATGCGTTGCTATGGTGACCACCGGTGATGTGCAAATGATGATGATGATAACGATGATGTTCTAGTCCGGATGATTAAAAGCTCTGGATTTTATCGAGCTTAGTTGAGGTTGCACGATCACGGTCGTGCTTCTACTATTTTATTATTACCTATTGTCATACCTATTATTATCACCTGTTGAAATGTTATTTAATGTTCTTAATAATTTAAACGATCGACATTTCGAACAGTGCCGGCATCGGTAGGACGGGAACTATAATCGTCATCGACATGATCAGGAACCAGATCAGAGTGCAAGGTTCATGACCTTTCCATTTTCCTCACAATTATAATAACACCACTACCATCATTTTGCTAGCCGCTTTTAGAGTTGTTATAAAGCAATGTTGATGATTTCACCTGCAGGACTGAATTGCGAAATAGACGTTCCTCGGGCAATACAGAAGGTGAGGGCGTACAGGTCCGGAATGGTTCAGACGGAGTTGCAGTACAGGTTCATCTACCAGGCCGTGGTGGACTACATAAGGACCGTTTCTCTCATCTTACAAGAGGACCAGGTTAGGGTTGCGGGCGATTGATATGGCTCGCGTTCGTGGAAATCACATCTAATCGGCCTAGTTGACATTATTACTGAATAAATATGATCGAGTTAATGACTGCATCGGTTTGAGCAACAGGCTCATTTATTGTAATTGTACTTCGTTTACATTTTACATTTACATTTATTTATCCAATATTTTACGTGCTCGAGTAATCCCGAATCAGAGCCGATTCTTGAAACCATCCATTTATATAGCGCTCCTTCTCAAGGGCACTCGTGGCAGTGCAGGCTGGGTTCGGAACTCGACGCATTACTACTGTTGCCAACCTGTAGGCCTATTCATTGCACATTAATCGTATTTTTAATTAATAGTATTTTGAAAACCATGCTACGTGCTTTGAGGCAAATCGATTCCATCCTTTCTGTATTTTGCACCTTCCAGAAGAGTCAGAAACTGGGACACGAGTACCACAACATCCGCTACTCGGTCGACACGGGCCTCGGTCTGGGAGACTTTCGCTCCATCTCCAGGTCCTCCATCAACAGTGTCAGCAGTGCATCTTCACCTTTCCCCTCTCCTTTCCCTTCTTTGTCCAGGAGCGGACAACTTCCGTCGAGAAGCTCCGGGGCGTACGGAGGTTTCAATCTGCCCCCGCCGGTAATTCCAGCAAGGTAAGATGCAAATAGAGTAGCCTCATATCACCATTTAAGTGACATCGTACATCAGCTTGACATGGCAAGCACAATCGATCTTGCAGATAGACAGATATTTTTGGTGCATCTTTTGCACAACATTTTTTTTTTCGAAACAACAATTTTTTATTCCAACATTTCAGGACCTACGCCTCGTCAACGGACTCTCCAAAATCACAAAACTACCAGAACCTCGATCCAGCCTTCGATTTCAAATGATCTTTCTGACATTATTACATCATGTTTTTCAGTGGCCGGACGGAGCTCGGCTTCGGTCGACAGCACGTTTCGAGCGTCGGATGATGCGATCCCTTCGTCAAAATTTTATAGCCTGGCTCCCGTTACCCCGTTTCGTGTCGGAGAAGTTCGTGCCGAACGTAATCATTCTAACTCGTTGCCCATTTCGTTCGGACTCTCGGCGAAGGGGGGGTTGTATCCTTTCGCCCGTTTAATTCCATTTCTTCGTTCCAGTTGAAAAGCAAATCGCATATTTCTTACGAAACAAAATTAAATGTCTTTCCAAATGCGTCGTTTGTAATACCTCACGAGCCTAAAGAATGCATTGTCGTAAAACGACGGAGTAATGCGATCGAGATCACCTGCCCGACCGAATGTTAACCTAGTAAACCTCGAATCCGTCGCTTTTTGGGTCACAATTAGAAAGACTTAACTCTTCTGGCGATGTGTTTTGCAATTTTTTGATGCTTAATGTTTCAATTTTTACCATTTTTAAGTGATTCTATTCAGAAGTGAGCAGATCTAAAACCAACAAGTTCATCTAAAAGCAAAAGTGAACCAAATAAGTCCTCGAGACGATGCCGTGAAGGAGAGGAGAAATGGTGATGGAAACGGTTCGAGGCTCGAGTTCGGGACGATTCACGACTCCAAGACGGAGTAGATTAGGACGGGTACGTTTTTCCTTCGGACGCTTGGATCGCGGGCGTGCCGTCTACCTTCTGTCCGCAGGGGGCGATTTGGCGGCAGAGTGGTACTTTTCTAGGAGCAGGTTCTTGTACATCTCCTGGTTCTGCCACAGGTCCGATGCCATGATGTTGAGGGGACTTGAGGTGTTTGGCTCTGGAGATTTTTCAAATGGCGATCGATCATGTCGTGCTTTGTTTGGAATTTTGTCTACTTAATCTACGTAATCCAATTATCTCAAATAATGAATTATTAAAAAACCTCAAATAAATTAAAATAGTAATCATAGTATTGTAAGAGACTTATTAATAACATTAATAATTAATAAGATGCTTATTAATAACGAGCAAATAAAAAACACAGTATTATAGGCAACATATCAATGGCAAGAAACGACGATTTTCGTTCCTAAGATCGTTTCCAAACGTGCACGTTCTCCGAACCAAAATCTCGCGACCAGGTAAAGCTGCTCACCTCCGAGAAGACTCTGGACGGACAGGAGAATGGACCTGACGTCGTAAAGGGCCGACCACTTTTCCTTGAGAATGTCGAGGCAGATGTTTCCTGCCGAGTCGACGTTCGGATGAAAGCAGGGGGTGACGAACCTCACCGTCGGCGGCGAATAGGGGTAGGTCGAAGGAAACTCCAGCGACAGTTTGTAGACGAGATCTTCGTAGACCTGCACAGACGTGGGGGTCTTGTTTTAGCGTACGATTTGGAAATATTTACTGGAGTAAATAGGCGGTTACTATCTGCCTCGCCGTCGGATCAAAAAACGAGAAATGGCATCCTTAACGGCAATAGCTACGACGACTTAACAATAATTGGCGAAGCAATTAACTCCAACAATAAAGCAGCACGTAAGAATTATTTCCTCAACATTTCTTCTGATTCGCCCAACTTAACAAATTGAATTGTACTATCGCAACGTTCGATGCCATCTTTTCTCGGCACGCGACACTGACCGTTCCCACTGGCCCCCTGATTGTCCCGATCCACTTGAACATGTTGTCCCCTTCTGGAAAGGCAGACACTCCTTGGTCGGTTGTCATCTTAAAGTAAAGTGTGCAGGGAATGGAATGGCGTTTTATTCTAATTACATGTTATTATTTAACCAATTGTTAACAATTACTTTTCAATTAACTGGGCATGAAATCTTATAAGAAAAATCACAACCAATTATGTTATGCTTATATTACAATCAGCAATTACTCAAAGAGAAATGGAACTTAAGACTTTTCAAATACAACAAAATTTGGAAATAAATTAACTCAGAAAAAACAATTACCACCAGAGCCATCAATTCTTTCTGAAGTCTGAAAATTAAATGCTTTAATTAAGCTCTTTCAATTTAACTCAATATGTTTCATTTTCTGAGCACAAACTTCTATCGCAGCTTTAAATTAATTACAAAGTCATAGTAAACCTTATAACGTTCTTTATAATTTAATATTCCAACCGTTTCGTGACGGAATGGCCGTCCCTCGACGATATTTCTGTCTCAGAGTTTCTGGCCTGAGGAGCAGACGTTACGCTTCGAGACATTCTTTGAACAATTCCTTCCCTTAAAGATTTTCAGAGTTTGGCTGATTTAAAGCTTGTTTCTTTTTCAAAATCACCCTATTCGAGGACTAGCCGACAGCCTAGAATTCAACACCAAATGTAAGAGCGAAGCAAACCAGTCTTATTTATCAAATTTGAATATCCGTGCTTCATTCCAAAGAAAGTTAAATGCGCCTCATCAAGTCAGAAATTTTCAATTTGAATATTTTAATTGCAATGACCTGAATTATTTTTTGAATTGTCGAATTATGCAAACGAAATTGGTTTTAGCAGATTAAACCTTTGTTGTTAAAAGAATTAAAGATATACTAAATTGATTAATACAAAAATGCTGCTATCATGGTTTCTGTCCTATTCTTACTTAACGTCACGTGAATTCCATTCTATGACTATCATTGACAGTCGTGTTGCCGTTTCGTTAATTTTGTATCGGCATTTTCACAATTTATCAACTTGTTCCGCCAGAACTTAAAAGACAAGTCAAGATGATTTTGCCACCACCGTTTGACTTCGCTTTCCAGATTTATAGGCGCGGTAGAATTTCTAACTGGAACCTTTCCACCTTTCCCCACATTTTTTCCGACAGAATTTCATTCAAGCACGAAAGATCTAACAGCATCCGTAATGGATGTGTGGATCAAACGATCAAAAAAAATTATCTCTACCAACTAAGTCAGAGTTTATTAAAAAACTAATAGATTTTAAATTTAAAGTAGTTGCACTAAAATGTTTTCGTTCCCAAACGATAAAAAGAGATCGCATCGTCGAGAGGAAAAATAACATTAAAAAGAGGGGTTGTTACACAGATCTCCGGTCTGCTTAAGCACTACAAATAATTATTATGTTATGCTAAGGCTTTTGCATTAGTTGAGCTGAAGATGGATTGTTATGAGCTAATTATGAACTAGTTTACTGTAATTGTATAAATATATTTAATAGAATGAGCTAAATTTGAAAGTTAGAATAAAAGCATTTAAGTTATGATGTCGGTCTCCTACATTTTCTGGTCGATGGCAGGCATGTCCATAATGACTTCGAAAAACTAAATTTAGCAGACGGGCAGGTTATTATCAAATTGTGGTTCGATCTTTGTCCCTTCGTAATGAGGAAACACGACAAACACAGCAGCAGTCTTAAACAAGGGTTAAAATTAGCCTGAAAGCGTTTTACTAATGTTCTTGCTTGAGCATGACAATTCTTCTCGTTCTAAGATTGCGTGACTTACTCTCGAGCCAGCGAGGGATTTTTCATATGACAAAAATAATTTTATTCTCATCGATCGTTATGCAATCATAATTCAAAGAAAGTATAAATTAGTGCGAATAATATTCTCGGAAGAGAATTAATCTTTGGTGTCTCACTCGTTCTATCGTATAAACAGGCGAGTCTATTTGGCTGCGTACGTTGTTCTCTAGTTTTTGTTTAGGTGTGGCGAAAATCGGGCCGAATTTGGAATGGATGGAACTTGTAACCGAAAATAATGGATAGCGACAGATCGAATAAACAAGAATTTATCGTCGGTGATCCGACAAAAGCTCAATATCGACTGATACGTAAAATAGGAAGCGGATCGTTCGGAGACATTTATCTCGGCATAAACACGGCTAATGGCGAAGAAGTTGCCGTGAAATTGGAGCCAATCAAGGCCAGACATCCGCAGTTGCTGTACGAAAGTAAATTGTACAAAATTCTCCAGGGAGCCGTAGGTATACCACACGTTCGTTGGTATGGACAAGTCAGAGAGTACAACGCTCTCGTCATGGAACTGCTGGGTCCGAGTCTGGAAGACCTGTTCAACTTCTGCTCTAGGCGCTTCACCATGAAGACCGTTCTCATGTTGGCAGATCAGATGATCAGCAGGATCGAGTACGTCCACAGCAAGAATTTTATTCACAGGGACATAAAGCCGGACAATTTCATCATGGGCATCGGTCGACACTGCAACAAGCTCTACATCATCGACTTCGGTCTGGCCAAGAAGTACCGGGACAGCAACAAAAACCACATCCCCTACAGAGAAGACAAGAACCTCACTGGCACGGCCCGTTATGCCAGCATCAATGCCCACCTCGGCATCGAGCAGAGTCGCAGAGACGACATGGAATCTCTCGGCTACGTCCTCATGTACTTCAACAGAGGCAGCCTGCCCTGGCAGAATCTGAAGGCAGCCACGAAGAAGCAGAAGTACGAGAAAATCAGCGAGAAGAAAATGTCGACTCCCGTCGAGATCCTCTGCAAGAGCTTCCCGGCGGAGTTTTCCATGTACCTGAACTACTGTCGCGGGCTCCGGTTCGACGAGACCCCCGACTACATGTACACGAGGCAGTTGTTTCGCATCCTCTTCCGCACGCTGAGCTACAACTACGACTACGTTTTCGACTGGACGATGCTGAAGCAGAAGACGGCCTGCGCCCTTCCCCAGCCGACGTCCGCCACGGCCAACCGTTTCTGAGACGGTCGAAAGTCTCCCTTCGTGTAAATAGTTTCCGGCAAGTTTCGAGGACGGTCTCGTTCGTTCGATGTCCGTGTTTTGTCGCCGACACCTTCGCTCCGACGACGGAGATGTCTCGTGGAAGTCTTTTTTGAAGTTTCTTACCTCTTTGGCTCGGACAATCGTCGAGGTGCTGCTCTTGTAGAGTCGATTTTGGTCTGCGTGGCTTCGACTTTTTCTCTGAAATGATGATCGGAAAGACTCCTCGAGAGACGACCTCAGGATCTATCGGGGAAAATTTTGAAGAAACCTTTTAAAACATATTTGGATTTTAATTTTTTCATGTGGCTTTTGTATTTTAATCATGGTTTTAAGATTCATCATACCCGTTATTGATCTTGTGTGATTTTCAAATTTTCCTTCGAAGTCGTGAGAAGTTCCTTTTGCAGTTTTCATCCGTCGGTCGCCTCTGGTTTTCGTGAGAATCAAAAATGCTCGTCGTGCTCACTTTTTCGATGCGCAGTTCGGCCGTGCGCCTCGTTCGTTCTCCTCGTCTCGTGCTTTCGTCGAGGAAGTCAATCTCGACGGTTTCTGTAAATATTTCAGCCTTTTGGATGTTTGTTCGTGGAAGGTTTTTGTCGATCGTGGTGTCGTCTGTCCCTCTGCTCCTTTGCCTCGATTGCCCGTCGGGATCGAAGTGTTCAATCGCCGAGACGGACTCGACTTTTTATTTTCGACTCGGAGGTTTTTTAATTTATTCGCCATTTCTTTTGTGGTTAAGCTCGGTTGACCAATCAAGAGTGTTTTTGTTGAATGACTTGTGATAGAGCGCGCTGTCCTGACAAGATTTTAAAATGCGTGGTGTATTGCCAGAATTTGCTGTTCCTGAGACTACTCGGTGTGTGGAAACAGCTAAAGTTGAGGTTAAAGTGAAGTTTAGTATATCGGCCTTTAGGATCGTTATTCATAAAGTTAGAGCTGCTGATAACATTTGTTATGACGAATTACAGGCTCTAATGTAAATGCCGATAAGAGCAAACACTAATTGTCCGTTGTTGGGGGGATGATATGTTATTAACGGCATATTTAGCGAGGTCGATTTCAAATTAGTTTAAGTAATACCATTCAAGGTTCGGCAAAAAATTAATTTTAATCTTACGTGAAGTTTTAGAAGCAGCATCATTTCGCTATAGCCAATTACTGAAATTTTAAACCATAAAGATTGGCAATTGAATAATCATTTTGCCCGCTTTCACATATTAAATAATAAACATTACATTAAAATATTATTTAAAATTCTAGTAAACGAAAGAATTCTCATTCTCAATTCATTTACCAGCCTCTAATCGACAGACCTGTCTAGTCGCTTTACATGTTTGACTTGATCAAAAATGTAATCCAATCAACATTTTTTAATCAAACGTAAAATTTTTTCTAACTATACAAAAAAGTATTTAAGTATAATTTACTTTAAAATTTTATTCCGTGTATAGCTCAACACCGACTTACTTGTCCTAAATTTAATGGTGTTTTTCTCGCTTGTAAAAAAGATATGCCGGCATTTATCTTGTTTCTGTGATTTGTCTCTGGTTTATCTGGAATTTTTGACTTCATAGCAAGAATGAAGCCAGATCAGGAAAGGGTTAAAAGCGTCCTCATCGATTCCATAGTTATCATGTGTCAGAAGGGACTGAATTTCAATTGCGAGCTGAAGCTGCAAGGTGTTATAGGCATAACTGTCGACTATGATGAATCCTTTGTCATCCACATCAATCAGACTATCGAGGCAGGTCAGTTTTATCAGATCTATATTTCTATAGTTGGCAATGTGTATGCTGTTGATAGGAATCAAAGCAGTTCGAGAGGGAGTATTTGATTTCAGCACTTACATTGTTATTACAGTTTGTATCATAACTGTTTTTACATTTCATTGCAATTGTTTGAAGCCAGCAATAACAACACTTCTGCAAATCCTTCTCCATCTCAAGCTATCAAGCAAGAGCCACAGCAAAATTTTGGCAGCTATGGGGGAAATCATTCAAATGCTCCTACTCCGGTAAAGAGGGAGCCTGTGCAACCTCAGGGATGCTTTGCCAGTCCTCGGGGAGTTAAGACTGAGACAAACCAGCCTCGGGGACAATACTCGCCGTCCCAGCAGCCGAGGCAGGCCGGTCAGCAGATCAAAATGAATCCTAGGAATCTCCAGATGGCCCTCGTGCCAGTCAATAAAAATCCTCCTAGGGCAATGCGGCCGACGGGCAGGGGGATGAACCCAGGAAATGCCGTGGGATCTAGAATGCCACGGCATCTGGCTCCTCGAGCCGCGCCCCCTCAACAAATGAGACAGCTCGGTAATTTTGGCCCCTCTACATCGTTCCGGGGTACGATTCCAGGGACTCGACCCCAGGGCGCATGGCCGCTAGCCACGAGGCCCAGGAAGGTACCGCAGCAGAGACAGAAATATGCCAGTCAGAGCGAACAAGAAGATGCCTATGAAGATGGTTTTGAACAATATGGCCAGCCTCAGATGGGTTTTAATGTGAGTTGGAATTTTGCATAATTTTCCGACCGCATTATCGTGTTATATAAATCTAAAAAAGCTGAAAAAAAAATTACACGTCGTCACCTACTTGCAGTCTCCCGTGAAAAGGCCGAGGGGAGGGGGAGGCGGCCAACCGGCAAGGGGGGGAGCCTCGAAGAAGGCGAGGGGCGGTTCGGCAGCCTTTGCGGGCCAGGTCTCGCAGGTAGGCGGCGACAGGTCTTTCAAGCTGGTCAGTCGGTTCATCTGCGACATCGACAATTGCAATGCCTCCTTCACCATGAAAAGCAATTTGAGGAGACACCAGAAGTCCAAGCATCCTGAATTTAGCTTCGCAGACGACGACGACGACGGCTACGACGACGAGGCTTCGGGAGAGTACTATTGACCTCCTTCGGTAAAGGTTCCCGCTTAGGGCTTAGAACTCTGAACTCTGAACTTTTGAACTCTTGGGACCGTTTCAATGGGCTTTGTTTTGTACGTTGTAGCGAGCAGTGAGTTTGTGTGAACAGCTCTGATAATTTTGAACGTTTAATTTCACGTCTGGTGATATAATAATGTTAATTATAACATTAAGAAACAGCAGTAAAGTGCTTATGTGTGTGCATGCGATGTAAATCATAGTTGAGGTCAGATTCAGTTTTATCAATCACAATTTGTTCTGAGAGTTGCCTAGCTCTGTAGCTCGACAGACCTTAAGAGTTTCTAATTGTTTTTATTTTGAACATCGACTTGAAGATTGTGGATCTTAAAGTCCGGTCGACCGATTTGTATTTTATCGTATCGCTGCCGATTCTGCCACATTTTACCACCTTCGCCACGGTTGCCAGGATCCTTCGTTTTCCGAATGTCGTTCTAAATGGTTTTTTTACGGTTGCTGTTTTCAGATTGAGATGCTCTAGTCTAAACTTCAGTAGACTTGGTGTTTGATCGTTGCGTTCCTGTTGTCGAATTGAGTCTGACTTTCATTGATGATAATTGATACGTTTGCGTGTTTGTACATGATTCTTTTCTGAACTGAAAAGAAATGTTTGCACAAAAAATCGCAGATCGATAAAGTTCGCGCTTCGGGATTAAGTGTCCTCGATTGAACTCGTCCAAACCTTCTGTTGCCGAAGCAAATTTAACTCTCACCAGCCGATGCACGATTTGTCTGTAAACACTGCTGGTACGACAAATTAAGAGGTGGAGTTAAGAGCCATTCTTAGCCACGTTTCTTGTTAGTTAAATGGCTAGCATAATTATTAGTAGTAAGTATTATTGATTAACTATTAATATAATGGTTTAATCAATTAAATAATTCCAAAGAGGGTGATGTGCATCGTGGCTTTCTTTCGAAATTGTTGATGTGTGGATGGCTTAGCAATAAGTTTTAATTGGGTTTTAATTTGGGTGGTTTTTTTGAGCCACTGACCCCATGATCCCAGTGGTTGTCTAACCACGTCAACAAGTTACCATTTTATATCATCATCATCATCGTCGTCGTTGCCGCATCGTTAGTCGTCATGGATACGAGTGGTCACCTCGCGTCATGCACGGATAGTACCGTTTTGTGCGAATGCTTTCCAATTTAAAATTCCATTCCTGCTGAACGGGCGACAAAAGAAAGAAAGAAAGAAAGTATCGAGCGGAAGAATACTTCGGAAAACGAAATTTCGGTCCCAAAAGATTGAAGTCCGAAACGAAATATAAAATTCCATTTCATTCTGTTTGCGACAGAACTACTTTGGTGCTTGGATGTTCGTGTTTGAGATTTTAAGATGGGTTCATCATAAAGCGAAAGACCAGAAGTTCTGAATCTTTGCAACCAACCGAAAGTCCATTAAAAACTAATTTCATTATTAATGACATTCATTACTTTAATGTTTACAATATTTATTATGATATATATAATAATTATTATTATATGTTATTATTTAATAATATTATTTTATTTTTTGAAGCTTTTATTTTATTTCCAAGCTTGCGCCGTTTTTGGCCCCAAAAAATTTGAAAAATCGATTCCTGCCATTAATAAACAGTGACGTCATCTCGGCGTAATGATATTACGGCAGGCTTTATGACGTCGTCCGTAGCTCGACCAATGAGGCGATAGATTCGCTCGGAGCATGCGCAGCGCTAAAAATGGAATATATCCTTAACTGGATATCTGAACAAGCAGATATCTCAATATCTTAACGGAACTGTAGCTGAACGAAGCCATTATAGAATTCCAGATTTACGCTAGAACGCTTCCCCCGGAATTATGCGCAAAGTACAACCTCTGACGCCATCGTAGGCGCTACGTATAAATCAACAATAATCTTCCTTAAGATGGGAATGTTTAATCATCGATAGTGTATACCTTTATTTACAATTGTATGAACCTTGCAAGGCAAAGTGTATGTTTGGACAAGTGTGGATTGTATGGTTGGTTGGTTGGTTGATTGATTGGTTGGTTGTCTGATTGGTTGATTGATTGGTTCTTTATTAATGTCCATTTTGTGGATTGCATAACATTCAGCTTCTTTTGTTTGCGCGCGATGCATCCATGCATCTGTGATGTAATTACAAGCACGCGTGAATTAATGCGAACGCCTTGAACGGACGCAATGAATTAATAAATACCTATTATTAATTTAATTAATCACATTATTGTCGAATGTCATTACTCTTTAGTAACTTATCACTCAGCTCAGGTTTCGAACTCCAGACCTCAGAGCCAAGATTGAAATAGAAAAAAAAAACCTAGGAAATGTTGAAGAGAGTTTGGTTACGACCATTAGTCATGGCGCTCAATTTGTGCGTCGTCATGGAGACGTCTTTTTTTATTCCACTTTTCAATTTCCAACGTTTTCTGGGAATAAAGAATCTCTTGGGGAATTGATCGAGGATCGCCATGATGGCTTGGAATTGGAAGCTAATTAATCATGCATGCATTAATATAATTAATATGCAAATCAAAAAATGTATTACGTCAATTGCATTTAAAAACGCACATCAAAAATACATTGTGTTTATAGTGAATATTTTATGCTGCTTTGACATGCGTTAAATAAAGCACAAATTAGGCATTGAATAAATTATGCCGGTATAAAATTTCAACTCTTCTTCAACTTCAAAAGCAAGTGAAAATGAAAGTAGACGTGAGCAGATCGGAAGTGGAAATGATCACGTGATCGTCGTGGAAAGTGAGCTCATCGGATTGGACGGTAATGCGTCATCATTATCATTAACATAATTCATTCATCTTCTCCTCGGCATGGTCATCGCATCACCTCAAAGGCGTAGTTATTGAGTTAAGACAATTTATCGAATCAACATAATTTATTCAATCGTTAATTTATTATTCATTATTCGTGAATACGTCAGCGTTAATATAATTCACTTCCACTCAATGACTCGATCACTCACTCGTCCACCTGCCAACACACCAACTCACTTGTTCAGCCACCCATCCACCTACCCAACCACCCACTCACTTACCCACCCACCTACCCATTCACTCACCCAAAAGGCCACACGCATGGATCGATGCGCGCACTGCACAAGACAACAGCAAGGCTTCATTCTGCTGGTTCGTGCCACACTGAGCCACAACACAGTTGTGAACAGACTGGAGGACGTGAGGGTATGGAAGACGATTTTTACTGTTTATTTTTAAATTATTATAATAAATTAAAAAATAAATAAATATATCAACTAAATTTAGCCAAGTTATTAATGGCATTAATCAGTTAAAGTGTTTAACTATGTAAATAATCAATAATTACTTTGAGCATTACTGCGGGTTGTAATTTCTGGAAAGAATTTTGTTTTTCATGTGCTAATTTCATTTATCTTATGCATTTATGAATTTAATCATTTCACCCGTGCATTCACCCATTCATCCATCCATTCATCCATCCACCCACCCATCAACTACCCACAGATCACCAGCTGCTTGACGAAATACTTGATGTCAACCAAAAAATTTCAACCAACTTCATTCAACAACAGCAGTTCCTAATTAAACCATTCAACCAATCAACCAACCAACCAACCAACCAACCAACCAACCAATCAGTCGATCACCTCTGAAAGCTGAAAAACTCTCGATCCCCGACCTAATTACTGACCTTTTGGATTACAATAACGGCCGTGGACATCGACCAATAGCCTTCGAGGAAATCGGGTCACCTTAAGGTCACTTCCGGAAAAGGCAAGATGGCCAAAGATAACAAAACCAAGCAGCCTGCCACTGGAAGGGATTCACCGAATGACCTCCAGGAGATCCAACTACAGATGAATGCCGTCACAGACGAAGTGGCTGATTAGAGATAATAATTATAATAATTATAATAATAATAATAATAATATAATAATAATAATAATAATAATAATAATAATAATATTATCTCATTCACTCATTCACTAATTCATTCATTTACCCATTCATTTATTCATTCATTCATTTGGCCATTTAGCATGATGTATGGAGTTCCATTTAGTTGAAAATGTTTTGAGATAAGTGAAGATAAAGTTAGCGACAGATTCTGCTTTGATGAAGTTGATCAAATATTCAACGAAGGGCGTGTTTATGTTAATGTTAATGTTGATGAGGGTAGAGTCTTAATTGATTGTTTAATAATAAAAAAAAATAATAATTAATATTGTTAATAATATTAATAACTAATAATACATAATATTTGAAAAAGTATTATTAAGGCTTCCACAAACTTATATTATATTTACTTTTGTGATTTCTCAAAGGCTCAGTTGATTTTTATGAGTTCAGTTTAAATTGAAAAATAGGAAAATATTCAACTCATGAAAGCAGAGAACGTCATGATGACAATTCATTCTATTAATATTTAGTCAATGGTCATTTCGAAAGTCTCATTCATTATGAATTGAATTGTGATTGGTTTTCATAATTTATGCTAACGAGTTAATTAATATTAACGACCTTCATTACAGTCTCTCGAGAGCACACGACGAATGCTGGCAATGTGTGAGGAAGTGAGTATCAAGGATCCGATATATCGCTGACTACTTACCCTCTTTATATTTACTGTGCCCCACCTATATGTTAATTTCTGCCTCATCTGTATGCAAGTATAATATGCTTAGGTAATGATATGAATACATAAGTAACTTAAATAATAATTAATCGTAATAATAATAATAAACAAATAATATTTAAATATTATTAAATTATTGGTGGAGGAAAACATTATAAAAAATTATAAATTGTGGTCATTTGTTGTCGAGTGTGATTGATTTCCGTCAATTAAGCACTTAAGATAGTCTACGAGGGGATTTCTAGAATCATGAATATCGATTGAACCAATTAACATATTCATGAAATGTTAATAAATGAAAAATATTTTCATAAAGTAATAAACTAATTACTAAACTTATTTTTAACAGAGCAAAGATGCCGGTATCAGAACTCTCGTCATGTTAGACGAACAAGGAGGTTGGAGATTGATTTGATTGGTCGTTCGGCTGGTTGACTGGTTGAATGATTGATTGATCAAGTGATTGATTGATTGAATGATTGATTGATCAAGTGATTGGTTGATTGAATGATTGACAACCAGAGCAACTGGACAGGATCGAGGAAGGCATGGATCAGATCAACCAAGACATGAGGGACGCCGAAAAAAACTTGGAAGGGATGGAAAAGTGCTGCGGTCTCTGCATCCTCCCGTGGAAGAGGTCCGACTGCATAATTTATTCACGATTAATGATAATTTGTTATCGAATTTAATGATAATTTATTCATCATCGTGATGCTAACAACAATAATAATAATTTTAATAATTTTATTGATTTAAATGATAATATATAAATCATTGTTATGATCATTATAGTAACAATAATGATAATGATGATGAAGATGATAATCACCTATTACGGCGCTCACAACATCGTTATCGTAATTAATAACTGTCAACAACAATTAATCATGATTAATTAGTCATTAATTACATTAATTAATGGCTCGTTAATTACTCATTCAATTATTAGCGCATGACAATCACATCGTAATCAGCATAATTTATTAATGTAGTCTTAAATTATGCAGGACAAAAAACTTCGACAAAGGTGCAGAATGGAACAAGGGTGACGAGGGAAAGGTGAACACGGATGGTCCGAGATTGGTCGTTGGTGATGGAAACATGGGACCATCCGGAGGATTCATTACCAAGTCGGTGATGATGATGATGATGTTGATGATGATGATGGTGATTATGTTGACAATGCAGCTGTTACTAATACTCTGCAATAAAAGACTGGAATGAATGGATAAATGAATGGATAGATGAATGCATGAATGGATAGATGAATGCATGAATGGATAGATGAATGAATGAATGGATAGATGAATGAATGAATGGATAGATGAATGAATGAATGGATAGATGAATGAATGAATGACGCAACCATTAGCGTCGATTGACATTGAAGGGACATAATGAACCAAAGGAAGCAAAACACTCACAATGAATTATTGATTGAGTGAGTGAGTGAGTGAACGAATGAATGAGTGAAGGAGTGAATGAGTGAACGAGTGAATGAATGAGTGGAGGAGTGAAGAAGTGAATGAGTGGAGGATCCAAATGATGAGGTCGAGGAGTATTACTCACAGAGCTTTTGAACATTGAAAGATTTTGGATGGCGATGATGATGATGGTGACGAAGATGGTAATGATGTCGACGACGACGACGACGACGATGATGATGATGATGATGATGATGATGATGATTTTCCACAAAAGCCAGTTCGGCATCCAGCAATTCGATTCTATCGATTTCTGAGGACAGCTGGATGCAGAGGCCCTGGTTATGGCTGCTGATGTGTGTGTTTGTGTGCGTGTGTGTGTGTGTGTGGTGTGTGTGTGTGTGTGTGTGGTGATGATGATGATGCTGAGGATGATGACAATGATGTTCTTGGCGTAAATCATTAATTAAATAATTAACAACCCGTCCACAAACATCCTAATTGCACATTACTTAACAACCAATTACATGGTTCCTTTTAATTATTCTACATTAAAAAACACTCTAACTTGTGGTATATACACTTAATGGCATATATTTATGCTTACCAATCTGCCCCTAACTTGATTGTACAAGAGATCTATCACGTGACAACAACAGCAAGCCCGTAAACATGATGCTCGTGGAGAATTTATTCTTGTGCACAACGAAATGATTTTTACGCTAAGCTGGGAAACTCCAGATATTGAGCTATAAATAGAACTGGAACGACTCCCTTGTGTTTTGACGTCGAACAACTTTCCAAGTATTCTTCCAACTATCAAATCTTACCATCCATCCATCCATCCATCCATCCATCCATCCATCCATCCATCCATCCATCCATCCATCCATCCATCCATCCGTGACAGGATAACCGGTGACGCACGCGAGGAGGAGATGGAGCAGAACATGGGTGAGGTGAGCAACATGATCAGCAACTTGAGGAACATGGCCGTCGACATGGGCAGTGAGATTGACTCGCAGAATAGACAAGTCGACAGAATCAATAACAAGGTGGACTATTGTTTGTTATTATTAATATTATTATTGTTATTATTATTTTTATTATTATTATTATTATTATTATTTGGATGTAATTGCAAATTCCTGGAAAAAGTTTTTCCAAACAATTTCTTGGCGAATTTGTTGTAATTTTAAAACAACTTTGACATTTTTGTTTGATTTATTTATTATTGATAATTTTAAAATAAAAAGTGCAAAAAATATTTAAGAGTTTTCCAACAATTTCTGCAGCTTTTTCTCTTTTTTCAATTAAATATTAAAATATGAATCGACAACTTTGATTGAACAATATATATATCGGTAATATTGATTGATTGAACAGTGATTGATGGATTGAATATTGATTGAACATTGATTGAAGAATTGAATATTGATTGAACAGTGATTGAAGGATTGAATATTGATTGAACATTGATTGAAGGATTGCATTTTTTGTCAGATGACTTCCAACCAACTGCGTATTTCGGAAGCCAACAAGAGAGCCAGCAAACTCCTGAAAGAGTAATCGGACGTCCTAGCGACTAGCGACGACAGAATCATGCGATTTTGGTGTTATCGTGTATTTTCGAGAAATTCTTTTTCAATCTTTCAATCATTCAATCTCTCTAGCATTCGCGCGCCGTCAACAACGCCACCCGTTAACCCCGTGTGACCCCGTGTGACCCCGTGTGACGTCACATCCTGTTCTATTTTTAGCAACGTCATCTCCTTCGTCGTGTCCTCGTTTTCATTCCCCGCCTCCGTTCTTCAGAAACTCGACGACGTTGTTTCAAATGTAACCGATTAATTAGAGCGAATAATGGATGGTTATTTATTTTTTTTTGACTTTCAAAATTACGAATTTTAACTCTTTTTTTTTAAATTGGAGCCATGTACTCATACGATTCGAAACAAAGATGGCTGAGTGACGATCATCGTCATCATCGTCGTGGTCGTCATCATAATCATCATCGATACGAGCACACACAAGCTCTCGCTCAAACATTCATTTATTTTATTTAGTTTTTAATGTAATTTATTGTGAAATTTCCGTAAACATGTTCTCTTTAACTTTCTTTCGATTTAGGAAATTTGACAAAATATTTTAAAGCAAAACCCTTGTTTAAATAATATTCTGAGTGCAGTAAGCGGTTTGAATAATTTCCGACTAAATTAATTTCCGTAACTAAACCGAATAATAAGTATATTTGCGTCATTATTAATACCACAAATTCCAAATGCTCATCTGCTCTGAGAAAGTAGAATTATATAGAAATTCATTTCGATGTTAGTATTACGAATTACAAATCATTCACTTAAAATGTCTGACGGTCGCTTGTTAAATACAAAAGGTTTCCTTCATATCGGATGAAATCAAAGCAAGAATAGTTATTAATTTTTAAAATTAAAATATGAAAATTGTTTTATCGATTGAAAAATAAAATGCGATCGTGCAAGGTTGAACAAACTTCCTCTCTGAGGATTTTTAATCTCATTTCAAATTTATTCATCACGTGGTTCATGTTCTGCGATGTGATTGGATTATTCGGTCATCTTTTTAAATTTAAAATTTCATTAGCGAGCGCCATCATCATCAACGTCGCTATAATCATCGTCATCATCATCGTCGTCGTCATCATCGTCATCAAGTCATCTTCATCGTCGTCGTCGTCATCATCATAATCATCATCATTAGCATCTTAGATGTCTTAACCACCTATACGTACTTATAACCATCGCAAAGCTACATCTACTTGTGAAAGATATTTAATAATATTTATTTATATTTAATTATATTCGTATTTGCAACAATTCCTTTCGTTTATTTTCGAACGTGTTTCTTCCGTGATCATTGAGTTATCATTCAGCTTGCCAGTCAGCCACTAGCTAATCAGCGATCATTCGCTAACATCATTCGTGTATTCATTCGCCCAGCCAAGAATGGTCACCAGGTGTCACTGGCTAGCTACTGGCTCAGAGTTTAGCTCAACTTCGGTTACGGAAGCTCAAAGTTGCAGAATTGTTTACGAATTTATGGCAATCGGTCATCCGCACTTCATCGTCACTCAAATGAACTCAAAACAGAAATTATTTGAAAATCGAAAATGAAGTTTATATAAAATTCAAAATTATTCGATCGAATTTTCGTTTGAAAGAACGGCTCAAATAAATAGTTTGGTAGTTTGTACTGTTTTTTTTTTCTAAGCTTGTTTTCCTCCTCATTATAAATTATAAATAGATTTCTTTTTAACTGTTTTCATTGAAAATTTCGATTGATTTGATTGGATTAATTTTTATTATAAACAAATTTGTAATGAATAAAATACTACAAATTAAATTAAATTAAATTAATTAACTAATATAATTCGCTTGAAAGCATTTTCGTGAAGCGGTGAAAGTTATTCGTGACAGGTGACAAGTTGCTAAGCAATCACGCGTGACTTCAAATATCAAAAGTCTCAGATTAACTTAAAAAAAATTATACATTTTCGTATAAAAAATAATAAATCGACGAGGAAAATCCTAAGAAAATCTGCAAAAATCTGCGAGGCAAGACACACCCCTAAGAAGAATTGCATACGGGTTCAAAAGTTCAAAGGTTGCATGGGAGTTGAACCGGTGAACTGAGGTCTACGCGAAGGGAAATTGTAGCTTTCTTCAATAATTGAATAAAAATGATCTGAAAAACAAAACTGAAAATACTCCTAAGGAAATAAAAACAGAAACACAGTCTATTCCTTCACTATCTTGGCTAAGAGGGCAAAGTTCATTTAGATCTTTTCTTGTGGGTCCTCCAAGCCCTCTGGATGACCGTGGCACAGTACACCTCCCTTCTCCTCAGCAGAGTCGTGGTTACGGGTTTGTACCCGATGCTGGCTTTCAGCTTTGCCAATTCACCTCCCATATCTCCCGAAGTGCCCAGAAAATTTTTAGTTAAAGCGTCGAGAATGTCCAGACAGTGTACCCTGTCGTTTTCGCAGATGGGTATGTTCAGACTGACGAGTTTGCATTTGTTGGGGAGTGGCAGGCGAAGAGGATGCTCCAGGGCGTCCACAAATCGACCCATCATGTCGAGGGGGATGAACTGCGTGGCTTTTTCGTCGAACTTCTCCCAGACTTCGTAGTACATGTCAAAATCGTCCTGAGTCAAGCCCTGCCTGATGTCATCGGTAGCTTGGCTGAAGTTTTCTAGTATGACGGCTATGTACATGTTGATGACGACCAGGTAACTGACGACGAGGTAGCTCACCAGGTACAGAACGGCAAGGCCGGTGTGACCGCAGTCTCCGTTCGGATGGTCATCATCATCCGAGAAGTCGTTTGGATTGATGTTCAAGGTCGCTTGGATCCAGGTCTGTGGAATTGTACCCGACTCAAAAGTTTTGTTCATCCACGATTTATTAGCAGCGTCCGAGGGCTGCGTCGCGAGCCTTTTGTGACGACTGGACAAAGGGTCGCAATAAGGAGGCTCGATCATCAACCCTGCCAAGACAGAATCCCATCCGGCGCTTGTGGAAATTTGGAAAAGGAGGGTCATACTCTTGAAGAAAGTTTCGAAGTTGAAAAGCTCTTCTATGCCTGCGTTGTGTTTGACGTGCATGAAGAACGACATGCCGAAGATGGCGTAGATGAACATGATCAAGAAGAGAAGGAGGCCTATGTTGACGAGAGCCGGAAGGGAAACTGCCAGCGAAAAGAGCAGGGTTCGAATCCCCTTGGCAGACTTGACCAACCGGAGGATTCGACCAACCCTAAAAACCCTGACCACCCTGAGAAGGGTCGGAGAGACAAAGTACTTTTCGATGATTTCGTTTGTGGCCGGAGCTTCAGACAATTAAAAATTTAATTAGAGTTATTTATGAACTATTATTCAGTTATTAACCCTGATCCTAATTCAGAAAGTTATCATTAATTAAATTATTTTTTGTTATTAAATTATTTAAAAGAGTAAATGAAAAATATTCTCTAATAAACCGACCTAGTATACTTAGGACAACGACGACAAAGTCAAAAACATTCCAAGGTTGCTTGAAGTAGTAATGCCTGAGAGCTATCAGTTTCATCAGACATTCTATTGTGAAGACTGCTATGAAGACCTTCATTTGGAGAGATTTGACCAACAGTTAATAATTCTTGTTAATTAATGCGATATTATTAATATTAAATTTTTATTATTTACGTTATTATAAGTATTGTCATTATGGCAAAATATCCACAGACATTGCAATGGCTGATTCTGTAATAATCTAATTTACATTATCTCCTGCATATGAAAAATATGCAACCCTTTAACACTCGACCTTTAACCTCTCAACAGTACACGATCTCATCGCAGTCCGGGTCACGAACCTGGTTGACCTTGGTGAGTATGTAGCTAAGTTCGGAAGACTGTTCGTAATGTTCGACAGCCATCGTGAACATGTTAATGAGGATGGCTATCATGATGGCAACGTCGAACTTCTGATTGGACACCAGATGGAAGAGGAGGAGCGAACAGCGAAAGTGAGGCTTGGGTACGGGTTTCTGAGGCTGCTTTGAGCCGAGTTTCTTCATGGCGTTGTAATATTTCTTCTGGTCTTCGGTCATGAACAGTTGCTGAGAGCCGGACTGATTGAAATAACAATTGAATGTAAACATAAAGATAATACTAATACTAATACTAATACTAATACTAATACTAATACTAATACTAATACTAATACTAATACTAATACTAATACTAATACTAATAATAACAAGTAATAGTAATATTAATAATACCTTCTTCTTCTGCATGTTGAAGTTGTCGATGATGACTCCGATGAAAAGGTTGAGAGTGAAAAAAGAACCAAAAACGATGAAGAAGACAAAGTAGAGGTACATGTACACCCTTATCTCTGACTCTGGCTGGAGGCCTGGCTGTCGAATTAATGATGATGATGATGATGATGGCGGTGATGATGATGATGATGACGACATTTTTACAACATTTAAAGATTTAAGGATCAAAAGATATTGTCTTAATAACCGGAATTTCAATGACCGGAATATATAATCCCAATTGTAACATTATTTATATACTAATAAATAATATTCTTAATCGTAATATGAAGTATTATTTAATAATAATAATAATACTGGAATCTATAATAATATCTCATAATTATTAAGCAAGGATAAAGCATCGATGATGGATGAATGCGCTAGGATTAGCGCAGGAATTCCCATGAATCCGGGAGCAGACGTTGCGCTAGAAAGCACCATCTAACGACCCTCATAAAATATCCTCCATTCAACGGTTGATGAATAAATAAACAATTTATTATAGTAAATATTAATTAATTATAATTTAATAAAAAAATAATGTGACTAACCTCTTTGCTATCAATAGCGTAGTTCATGATATCGGTCCATCCTTTAAAAGTGGCCTGGGACAAATTTATAAAACTGTTTTATTACGCAACAAAGAATAATAAATACATATATGAAAATTGATTAAACTTAACAAACGCTATAGGTAAATGGATTTTATTTTATCAACAAATGCACAACTTAAGCAAATCCTGAAACGGATAACTGACGATTTGGAATAGGGCCAGGTAAGCAATTGGAACATGATCGAAGTTGATCTTCGGGATGAGCCAGGTGAGATTGTACAGGTTGGCGTCCATCTTGAGACTTTCCACATCAGTGGAATCCCACCCTCCGAGATCCAGACACTGGGTTTTATTGGCCACCACGGACGCGTTCATCACTCGACCAGAACCGTCCACGCACCTGCCAAACCTGCCGCCGAATAGGTTGACACCCATGATGCTGAAGATGAGCCAGAAGACCAAACACACGAGGAGTACGTTGCAGATGGCTGGAATGGCTTGGATCAACGCGTTCACCACTACCTGGAAAGGGAAATTTGAATGTTTCTCTTGATCGAATGGATTGGTCTAATTGGTTGATTTATTATTACAATAGTTTGGCTATTAATTGATAACTAGATATGTATATGAATGGGTTGAATAATTATAAATTTGTGTAAATATGTAAATGAGGATATGTAAGCACAAATCGTAATCTTAATTTGGTTTTTAAAATCCTTTATTAAATATGTTTAGAACAGGTAAATCAATATTATTATATTAAGATATTTTGCACAATCATATTAACAGATAAGCGAATAATAAGCATTTCATTACAAACAGAAGTTCTGCCATTCCTTCATTCGTCTTACTTACCTTCATTCCTTCCCATCTGGACACTGCCCTCAGAGGCCGCAATGCCCTCAAAGTTCGAAGGGCTCTGAAGGCCCCAATGTTTCCCATTCCCACGCCCTCTGCTGCCAAACTGACCATTGAAATCTGAAATGTCAAAACAGGGTGCCGTCGGTCATTTACAGTAAAGAGATTGGTTAGCTTAAAATGGATCATTTGAATGCAACTGAACTGTTGAGTTGAATATAAATTAAACTCAGTTAATTATTAATTAACGAAAATAGCTAACGAAAAACTATACTCAAAATATACCCACAGCAACGATGATAAAGTCGAGCCAACACCAGGCATCTGTGAAGTACTTTTTGAATCCGTAAGCCATCAACTTGACAGCCATTTCGAGTACGAATATTATGCTGAACGATTTGTCGACGAGTTTCAAAATTCTTTTTAAAGGCGGATTTTCGTGAATGTTCTTGTCTTCAGCTGCCTGGAAGTAAATGATTATGATTATGATGATGATGATGTTGAAGAAGAAATAATAATAATAATATAATAATAATAATAATAATAATAATAATAATAATAATAATAATAATAATAATAATAATAATAATAATAATAATAATAATAATAATAATAATAATAATAATAATAATAATAATAATAATAATAATAATAATATAATAATAATAATAATAATAATAATAATAATAATAATAATAATAATAATAATAATAATAATAATAATAATAATAATAATAATAATAATAATAATAATAATATAATAATATAATAATAATAATAATAATAATAATAATAATAATAATAATAATAATAATAATAATAATAATAATAATAATAAATAATAATAATAATAATAATAATAATAATAATAATAATAATAACAAACCACCGACCAGAGTCAGGCTGCTGCAGATGATCATGACTATGATGAACGTCTCGAAGATCTTGTGCTCCACCATCGCGTAGCACGATGTCCTGGCCTTCCAGAAGGCAGTTCCAATCCTACTCGAGTCGACTTTCGACGTTGTCGTCTGCCACCACTTGGGGCAACAACAACAACAACGCCTGGTCAGACAAAGAGGGCAGCAATCGTCCGGGTAGGTGATGTACTCGATTTCAACCTCAGTTGCTTCCAAGTTGAGAAGATACTGTTGAAAGAGGAGCTGTTTTTGCTGCTGCTGCTGGGTGAGAGCCTTGTTCTTTGAATCGAATACCAAGGCTCCATCGCTCGACAGGGACATGGAAGATGGTGACGATGAATTGCGGATGTCATTCTCGTTGTCGTTGTTGTTGTTGTTGATTTTATTGTCCTCGATATCCTTGGGATTTCTCCCGACGACGTTTCTCGCTATCAGGGCCTCTTCGCTGCTGCTGAGATTATCGGTCAAATCGTTTCCAGACGTTTCTACCGTAGCTTCTGTTTCGTAACCCTTGAAGTTTGACGAGGGCGTCGAGTCCGAGAGCAGACTGATCTTGTTGTCTGGTCGATGGTGGCTCATCCGCGTGCCGCATCCGAGATCCGCTAGACTTTCTGACCTGCCCGTGGTTTCTTCCTCGCGATCACCGCACGACGGAGTCGAAATGTTGCATCCCGATGAGGTGGAAAGGGAATGTTGTCTGAGTTGCTTGTAACTTTTCATCGACGATTTCTTGTCCAATTCGTCTTCGATGTTGCTGCTGTTGCCGTTGTTGTTGTTGTTGAACTGTTGATTTGTTCCAGCGACAAAGTCTGACTTCAGTTCGTCATTTTTAAACTCGTGTTCTGCGCCAGTCAACTGCTGGCTGCTCGTGCCGTTCCAAGGGTCCTTAACGATTTTGATCATCGGAATGTTGGCATCTTCGGAGCCTCCGTTCTTCCGAGAAAGATCAGGGTTCGTGATTCTGTCCTCAAAGTCTTCTTCTGTCGTATCTTCGAACCAAATCTTTCCATCCAAATCTATCTTACGATAGACCGGGACGTATTTCCTTTTGGAATGAATTAGTTAATGAGCTCGGTAATCAGCCTATTAGATTAAGACACGAATTAATTATTAATTAGCCGACCTCTGACCGCCTCTCTTCATTCGATGATAGATGCAGACGAGAACGTGTGATTTGATGAAGCGGCAAAACCTGGTCAGCCTATCAACTGCTTCCTGTAGTTTGTTTGCTTCACCGTCATCTTGATTGGAGCCCCCTTGAAGGCTTTCTGCCCCGAAAGAACTCAACAGCAGTGCCAAGAACAAGTTCAAGACCTGAAGGCGTGGTTTAAGTGCTGAATTGAATATTCAACGTCAATCAACCATCAATGTCAATCAACCATCAATGTCAATCAACCATCAATGTCAATCAACCATCAGCATTAATCAACTATCAACTTTAATCAACAGACCACCAAGTTGCCGATGATCATCGTCAGCAGGAAGAACGGAATACAGACGACACCGGAGCAATGGATGCAGTTCCACATGGATTCAATCCACTCCCCACAAAGCACTCTGAAGACGATCATGAAGGAGTGCAGGAAATTGCAAAAGTTCCACCGTGGAACCTCCCCGAAAATCTCGGCCGTGTAATCTTCTCCGAAGAGCTGCATCCCCATGACTGCAAAGATGAAGATGATGATGGCCAGGACGAAGCACAGGTTGCCCAGGGCGCCCATGGTCCTTCCGATGATGCCTATCAGGAGGTTGAGGGTGGGCCACGACTTTGCCAACTTGAAGACCCGTAGCTGTTTGGATGGATGAATGTTGATGATGATAATGGTGATGGTGCTGATGCCGGTTAAGATGACGTAACATATTTAATTATACATACTCAACGAATGCAAGACAATCATTCTACAAGTCACAACAACAACAACAACAACAACAACAACAACAACAACAACAGCAACAACAACAACATGAGAATCGAAAACACATCTTCAACGTCGACCCATAGGTACACGGTTCGAACCAGCCTGAAGGATCTCAGAATGGAGAGGCCTTTAACGTTGGCCAGTCCCAGCTCCACGAGGCTTAGGGCGACTATGACGAGGTCGAAGCAGCTCCACCTGTCCCTCATGTACTGCTGGAGTCCCAAGGCCAAAATCTTCAAGGCTGCCTCAAAGGTGAAGATGGCTGTGAACACCTGGAGTGGCGACAGATCGGTGAGAGTCGTTATAATAATTATTAGATATTGTTATAAGATGTTTTATTATTACTCACATACGTGCATACGCTTATGATTATTTAATTGTTGTTATTATTATCTATCCACCCGCCCATCCATCCATCCATCCATTCGTCCATTCGTCCATTCATCCACCCACATACGTAGTTGCCGATGGAGAGGACTTGTCCTAGTTGGTAGCTCATTCCTTCGTGGTCCAGAGCCATGAAGACGGTGTTGATGACGATGCAGAGGGTGATGAACAGATCGACGAAAGCATCCATGATAAAGAGCTCAACCCAGGAGGCGAACCTCTGCCATGCTGGACAACACTGCCAGCCAAAGAGTAGATGATAACACTTTTCCTCCAAATACTGCTTCAAGTTTTGAGGTTTGTTTGGAATGCCTGAGTGGGGCAATGCCATTTTAATTTCACTCATTTAAGACACGAAAACAGTATATCATCGCTATTATAATGTACTATTTAACATTACTGAACATTTATACTCCGAGCTAGAGATTCAACTGAAATTGAAAAGACTTAAATTGCTGACAAATGTTTCAGAAACCTTTTTTCGTGTCGTGAAGAAAAGATTGGAGAAGTTTGAGGTCTGAAATTAAAGAAAATTATCTCAAATTGGCGCCAATTTGTCGACCAGGAATGCCATTTCAAATGAAGCTGAGTTCAAAATAATTGGCTAGCCAGTGCGTTCACTGACAAATTCATTTAATTTAATTTAATTCATTTTAATGATTCTATAAAATTCTTATTTTTTAGCATATGTTTTAGCAAACTTATGAGTTTAATTTAAATTTGTTTTTATGACATTTGAAAGAGATTATCTAGGATAAAACTGGATAAATCAAACAGGAATAACTGTATAATTTCCCATTAATAGTGCAACAGTCTTTGCTTCTATTAAAAAAAAAAAATCAAAATTGAAATAACTGCTACAATCACCGTTATATTCTATGCAAGGCCTGCCATCGTCGTCCGGAAGGTCGCTGGTTCGACACCCATCGTCGCCAGCTTCAACTTCGCATTCTTTCCTTCTCTCATTCGCCTGGACAAGCGTCGGACATATTTCCAGTTTTTTAGATCCTCTGGTATCCATTTGAAGTTTTGTTCCTGTCCACAGGAAGTGCGTGGGCTCGAACACGGACTTGTGAGGCGATATTCCTTCGACATTTTGCTGGAAAGACAGACTGGAAAGGGTCTTGTGGAAGCAAGCTTCCACCGATGCTCTCCTCAGGCGAAGGCTCTGACGCCTTAGACTTGCCCTGTGCGCCGCTTTGACTTTTTCCACCAGCCGTTTCTGACTTCCGGCCGGATGGTGGTGATGGTAGATGACCGGGAGACCATCCCAGCTGCTGTGCCGATGCTGAGAATGAACCGGTGGTTGGAGATGTACCGATGGAGTTTGACTTCTCTTGGCAGAGAATTGGTCCATTGTGAGACTACTGCTTTTTGGAGTGTCTCCGAAAGTCCTTGAAATCCTGAGTGGCCTGCCGTGGACTTGGACTTCTCTGGCGTTCGTGGAGGACTGCTGGTACTTGTGGCTGTGACTGAGATGTTGATGGTTCAAGTCCTGCATGATCCGTCTGTGACGATGGTTTGGTGGGCTGGATGAACTGGAGTTTTGGTGACGCAGTGATTCCATGCACTTAGAGCTGGATTTGCTATCCAGGTTAGTCTGCAATGGTTATGTATTTAATTACGTCAGGTAATATCATGTATTTAATTATGTTGCACAATAGTATGTATCTAATTATGTCATTTAATATTAATCTAGTATTCGTTATTTTAAAGCTGTCTTTGAATAATTATTATAAATCTACGTCAATAAAAAATTAAAATGTTCACCAAAACAAAACCAAAAGCAAACCGCAGCATCATCGTCGTCGACATATCTCAAGGAACAGTCGCTTATCTCGATGACAATGGAGTCCTTTTTGCGTTTCTCCAGCTGCCCACAGCTTTCCGACAGAATCTTTCCAGGTCGCTGATCTTCCTGGACGCCAGAGAGATTTGAATCTTCGCTCTTCAAGGCATACTCGGTCTTAATACTGCTCGGGGGACTTTCGACCAGATGTCTCCTCTCTGGCATCTTCAAGGGAAGGCAGTAGTTGTCCTCGACTGACTGGTAAGGATTTTCGTCTTTTTTCTGAATAATTCCATACGCCACGAAAATGTAGGCAGATATTTTTAGGATTCTAACAACTATGTAATTTTTTTTATATATCTACAATTACAATAATTAAAATTTATATTTTTAATTATATTATGACTATGAAAATATGTCGATATACTAATATATTATTATAAATATATATTATTTATAGTTATTTTTTTTAGTTAGCAGCTATATATTATTTATAGTTACTTTCAAAATTCGGTTTTACATAATCACAGAAAAATAGCAGCTTAAAAAGGCATTAAGCGAATAAATAATTTAAATAATTTAAATGCAATTTATTAAGTAACTCAGGTGCTTAATGTTGCAAAAGGAAGGAAGGAAGGAAGGAAGGAGAAGAAGAAACTGCAAATGCACCCATTTCCCTCCACGGCCAAAGTTCCATCCACCACAGGTCTCAAAAGGAAACAAAAAGCACCTGCGGTTGTCCTGACAACCATTTCTTAGGCTCTCAATGAATTACTACGTTCAGATTATTGAAAAAGATAGCAGACGAAATGATGAAAAGTAATTCTCGTTAATAACAAGAATAATCATAACGACGGCCATGATGATGATGACGATGACGACGATGATGACTTTGATGATGATGATGATGATGATGATGATGATGATGATGATGATGATGATGATGATGATGATGATGATGATGATGATGATGATGATGATGATGATGATGATGATGATGATGAATGATGATGATGATGATGATGATGATGATGATGATGATGATGATGATGATGATGATGATGATGATGATGATGATGATGATAAAAATAATAAAACAGCCCTCTCAATCCTGCTCACAGGTCAATCGATAATTCCACACGACATGAAATATTCACTCAGGACGATCAATGGAAAAAGCGTGGGATGGATTGATGTGCAAAAGGTTGGTAGGACGGATGGATGGTTGGATGGATGGACGGAGGCTGGAATGGATGGACAAGAAAAGTAAGAATCAATAAATCGAAATGATGATGATGATAACGACATTACTATCATCATAATCATTATCATCATCGTCACAATAGTTATCATCATCGTCTCACCTCCCTGATGGACTGTGTCTCGATTCCCGGATCGTCGCCGTATCCGAGCACCATTTCCCTCCTCATGATCATCAGCTCATCATCACCATCACCACCGTCTTCATCATCGTCGTCATCATCGTCGTCGTCGTCGTCTTCGTCCTCCTCCTCTTCCAGCAGTTCCTGTTTCTGGCAGTCGTCATAGGACATGGCGACAATGGCCAGTATGAGGTTGACAAGGTAGAATGAACCCATGAAGATGACGATGATGAAGAAGACGATGTGGTAAGGTCCATTGGCTGTTAGGACCTGAGGGATAGAAATGGATGGATGGATGTATGGATGGACGGACAGATGGATGGACGGATGGATGGATGGATGGATGGCTCATTGGTTAATATGGGAAGATAAATTCATAATTCCTCTTAATTAATAAAGAAAAATAATAGTCTAGAAATCTGGTAATAATAATAATAATAATAATAATAATAATAATAATAATAATAATAATAATAATAATTACAATAATAATATTTTTATAATTACAATGATAGTACCAATAATAACAAGTCATTTTTACCATCTGGTAGAGAACTTCCCAGCAATCCTGGGTCATGAGTCTGAAGGCACAAAGGAGGGCAAAACCGAAGTTGTCGAAGTTTGTGTAACCAAAGTTCGGATTCTCACCTGCTGGAAGACACCAGTAGTTCAAAGGGCACGACCTGTCAGTCAAGCATCACATTATAATATTACAATTGGTTATCGTTAATTAGCATAATCCAACCAATATATTTTAAACGTATTGTAAATAAATTGAAATCAGTTAATTATTATGATTTTAATATAGTTATAATGATAATAATAATAATAATAATAATAATAATAATAATAATAATAATAATAATAATAATAATAATAATAATAATAACAATAATAATAATAATAATAATAATAATAATAATAATAATAATAATAATAATAATAATAATAATAAATAATAATAATAATAATAATAATAATAATAATAATAACGGTTGCACATTTATGAGGCGCAGTATTACCATGGCGACTGAAAGAGCAAACAGCCATATTTTTGTGCAGAAGAAAAATCTTAGTTCATCAAAAGACTTAGGTCTGGTGCCATTTGAATAATTGAACGATGTGTCCATGAATTAATGATCAGAAAATCAATACTTAATTATTGTTGTTGTTATTATTATTATTATTATTTGTAATTAATTATTGGTTTTATGTTGAACTTGTAAGGAGTCATGAAAAAGTAAATTTGAAATTCAGCATGTCTTACCCCATTCCGGTACCATTACCGCATATTTTCGGATTCCCGTTCGGTAGGAAGATCCAGTTGCCTAGGTAACGAATAAACATCCACCTAATTAATAATTAATCAATTAATCAAAATGAACTAATTAACAAAAACAAACCACGCA
>JAJTWR010000323.1:360000-367500 GCA_021613335.1 Whitmania pigra
AGTAATAATAGTAATAATAACAATAACAGCTACAACAACAACAACAATAATAATAATAATAATAATAATAATAATAACAATAACAGCTACAACAACAACAACAATAATAATAATAATAATAATAATAATAATAATAATAATAATAATAATAATAATAATAATAATAATAATAATAATAATAATACTAATAATAATAATAATAATAATAAGAATAATAATAATAATAATAATAATAATAATAATAATTAATAATAATAATAATAATAATAATAATAATAATAATAATAATAATAATAATAATAATAATAATAATAATAAGAATAATAATAATAAAAATAATAAAAATAATAATAATAATAATAATGACCATCATCACAGAATGAAACATAAGTAACAATGACAACGAAGGCGGCTTTTCACAAAAGCATGGACTTTGAAAAAGTGATTTTTTAAAGATTTTTCTTAAGAAAATAATAATAATTATAATAGTATTAATAATAATACTAAATGATATTAATAATAATAATAAAAATTCCAAAAAAATGTTTTTGATGGATTTCTGACAAGGTTTTGTGTTGACATAAAAGCGAAGGTTGTACTGAAGTGATTGATCATTTTAAGGTGAAATTTTTTGTGAAGGGAATACGTATGGATGAATGGATGTATGGATGGATGGATGGATGGATGGATGGATGGATGGATGGACGGATGGATGGATGGACGGATGGATGGATGAATGGATGGATTGGTGGATGAATGGATGGATGAATTGTGTTAGAACAAATGTTATGTAAGACACCAGCAATCAAATGATATCTTTTCAAAAATGAAGACAAAGTAATTCTGAACCTCGTGATTTCAACAGCGCCTGTGGCGACGACGTCGATGATGATGATGATGTTGATGATGATGATGGTGGTGATGATGATGGTGATGATGATGACAAGCATGATTGTGATGACTTAATAAGTAATCCGGTGATAATGGTGATAGTGATGAATAATCTAATAACCAGGTGAAAGGATGAAAATCAATTAAACCCACCTGGAACGACTGCCACAGTTTTCAAAGCCCTGAGGACCCTGAACGTTCTCAGAGCTGCCAGGTTACCCATGGGGAAGGCCAAGGTGATGTACCTGAAATTACGACGACGACGACGATGATGATGATGATGATGTTGTTCTTGATGAAGATGATGATGATGATGATGATGTTGTTGTTGATGAAGATGATGATGTTGAAGATGATGGTGATGGCGATGACGACGATGACGAGAAAACTCACTCTTATACATGCACACACGAACACTTAGCACAGGTAGATAGTGCACAGGTGACAATAATAATTGGATTAGCGAATGACGATGAACATCATCACATTGTACGAATGTAACGTTCAATGTAATACAAGCAATTGTAATGGAGTGGACGGACGGGTTGTGTTAAACCTGTTCCATGCTCGAATGGATGGATGGATGGATGGATGGATAGGCGGGTGGGTGAAAGGATGAATAATTGGGTACTTATTCCCCTCGGTAGTGCATAATTAGATTCGTGAAAGACAACTCATCATTGAGACAAACAAGTCTCCGAGAAGAAATCGATGCTTGCACGAAGATCGTCATGTTTTACAGTGAATGGGTCGATGGAACATTGTATTCAACCAGACGTACAACAATCACTCCATCCATTCATCCATTCATTTGTCCATCCATTCATTTGTCCATCCATTCATTTGTCCATCCATTCATTTGTCCATTCATTTGTCCATCCATTCATTCATTCATTCGTTTATTAACCCATCAATCTGTCCATTATCCCATCCATCCATCCATCAAACTCGAGTGAAAGAATCAAAAAAGTATTTTACTTACAAGAAGAAAATGTCGGTTACGCATGAGCGATCATTTGAGCCAACAGTTAAATTTCACACCGTGATCACCGGAGCATGGCGGAGATTAGAGTTCCTAAGTTGCTTTTTAAGGTCCAATATTATTATTATTATTATTATTTTAAAGTCTAATATTGTTATTATTATTATTATTTAAAGTCCAGTTTCGGTTTAGCTCGATTCCCAATCATTTCATAACCTTTTTATACCCATTGCTTCCAGAATATTGAAGTAAAATAATTTTTTTAAACCAGTTTGTGCGGGTAATTGGCATTTATGTAGCGCATTTCCGTGATTTCTGTGGATCTGGTTTTGTAGAACAAAACCTCGATGGCGGTTCTGCTTGGACAGACGACAGGTGTGGATCTAATTAGCGACACCTGTACTTACCTTTCGAGGCAAAATGAACATCTGTTATGGAAATTGTGGATCCATGGATGCATGGATGGATGCCTTAATAGATTGGATGGATGGACGGACGGATGGATGGATGAGTAAGCGAAAGGATGAAACGAAAAGCTTTGGCTTCACTATCCCTATCCGATTCGCTTGCCTGAATTTTAAATAGAAAACTTTAAATCTCTCAAATATCGATCATCATCAACAATGACGGTAATGATGATAATGATGACGACGACGACGATGATGATGATGATGACGATGATGATGATGATGATGATGATGATGATGATGATGATGATGATGATGATGATGATGATGATGATGATGATGACGACGATGAGTTAATAGAAATTAAGGCAACATCGGATGGCAATTTCTATTTCTGGAATCACGATTTCCATAATGCCGTGAGGCTGCTCTGTCTGCCTTGGAATTGGAGTGGATGGCTGGATGGGTGGATGGATGGATTGTTAGAGGGAAGAATATGTTGACAGAGGAATTCAGAGTTTGGAGATTTATAATGGATAGATAAATGGATGGGTGGATGGATGAATGGATGGATGAATGGATGGGTGGATGGATGAATGGATGGATGAATGGATGGGTGGATGAATGGATGGGTGGATGAATGAATGGATGGATGGATGAATGGATGGATAAATGGATGGGTGGATGGATGAATGGATGGGTGGATGGGTGAATGAATGGGTAGATAGATAGATAAATGGATGGATGCATAGAAGAATGGTTAAATAGACCACGAAGAGACGAATGGAAAAGCAATCCATCTGCTATTATTTCCATCCGCGTCGTCGTCGTCGTCGTCGTCATGCAGCCGGCGATACGCTTGAATGGCGACATGCTGAAAACAATGGCGTTTCTTCCTGTTTATTCCAGCTTTCCAAATCCAGAAACACGAGACAGACTGCCATTGTCTGGCGAACGGTGGATGAAATAATATTCTTTGGTTTTTCTCTGGCATTTTATAATATATCCATCCGTCCACCCAAACCATCCATACATTTACAAGACGAGAAGATAAACATCAAGCCAGACGCCGCCTATCGATCGAAGATAGGGGAAGCCAAAGTAATGATGGTTATCAGTGATTGTCAATCAATCAGTCAATCAATCAATCAATCAATCAATCATCTCGAATTTCTGCCCAAAGGTTCTGTGTTCAAAACCCAACCTGAACAGATTCGAGAGGATTCAACCTTTGTCGATGTCTGAACTTAGGCTAGGACTTAAATTAGTCAATTAATTATTTATAATTTTTATAACGCGTTAATTATTATATATTAAATTAAATTTAATTAATTAATAATATTTAATTTTAATAATAATGATCGTTGTTAATTAAACGAAGGACCAGATTAAAATTGTCATGATTTTGAGTTTGTATCAACAAAGTCAATGGTTGATCGATTGAGTGGCTTGCTATTGACAAGTTGATTAATTGATTAGCTGATTATTGATTGATGATTGATTAATTTATTAGCTGATTGATTGCTTCATTGATTGATTGATTGATTAGCTGATTGATTGACTCACGCAAGAGAAACGACGACAAAGTCAAGCCAGTTCCAGGCATCTCTGAGATAAGTAAATGGTGCCATTATGAATCCTCTGGCCAAAATCTTGATCAAACTTTCAACTGTGTAGATTCCAGTGAATACCGCCCTTAATGATTATTTTTTTATAAATTAAGGTTAATTGTTTAATTAGGTGAATTATAAATAGTTTTTAAACGCCACATAATTTAATAAATATATACGATGCAATTTGTGAAACTTTATTTAAACTATTTTCATACTAGGAATTTATTAATAATTACTGATATAATTTAATTTAAATTTTGATTTAATTTAAAAACGAAACCGAAACCAACTCTGAACTGGGGATTTCCTGATTAGCCGCCATGAATACGCAGTTAACCAGTATGACGAGCATGACCAGGAGACTGAAGATAGTGAAGACAGTTCAGGGTCAAGGTTACAAGTTATTTTTATCTCACATTAATAATAATAATAATAATAATAATAATTAATAATAATAATAATAATAATAATAATAATAATAATAATAATAATAATAATAATAATAATAATAATAATAATAATAACAATAATAATAATAATAATAATAAGTAACAATAATAAATAATAAAAAGGATATGGATGGGTGAGGATGTAGATGGCACATCTCCTCAGCGGATTGAAGGGACTGAGGAGGAAGAGACCCCTGGTGGCACTGAACCTGTAGATGGTCTTGTCCGTGGCCACAACCACGAACGTCTTCAAGGAAAATCATTGGTTCATTTAATCGATAGATCGATCAATCAATCAGTCAATCAATCAATCAATCAATCAATCAATCAATCAACCAGCCAATAAATTTATTTTCAATCACCCTATTATGCTAGGTCTTATGTGACTGAAAAGAAACGAAAAGATGAAAAGATGGCTTGTGAAGAGTCAATAAAGAGGGCAGGAATGGGCGATAAATGAAAGTCGCAAGGAGTGAAGGAGTGTTTTTATGTCGTGCACTTTGTTGCAACTCACGTGAGCTAAAATGAATGTAGGTAGGTAGGGGAACCTATGAGTAAGTTGATGGATGGATAGGTGGATGAGTGGATAGGTAGTGGGTGGATGGGTAGGTGGATGAGTGGGTGGAACAAAAATTATAATTAACACTGATGCCACTCACAACTTACGTTTTTATCGAGATAATACTCGTCCAACTCTTCCACAGGTTTACCAAACAACTCCCCTGGAAACTCCCCGAACCTCTTCGGCAGACTCCGCCCCACTTCGAGTAGGGGGTTGGGCTGAGTCCCTTCGTCCTCGCTCTCTGATTTGTTGTCGGCTCTCTCTTTCTGACTAATCTCCACTGATAGGTGCTGCTGATTTTGCTGGAAGAAGCCTCTCTGATGGAAAAGGCATTCGGCATCTGACGTACCGACCCTGGATTTTGCGTCGACCAGGGTGGGTACCATGAGGGTGGTCAGGGGAAGCTGGAGAAGGCTTCGCTGCTGGTTTTCCAGAGAAGGGTGGGCTTCCCCGGACGGCTGAAAGAGATGCTGAGTAGATTTGAGGAGAAATTTCTTCCTCCTGAGTAGAGCGGCTTTCTTTTTCTGCTCCTCCAACAGTTTCTGCTGCCTCTTTCTTTCCTTCGAGGCGTCCCTCTGGACCCTGTTCTTGTGCAGGGATTCGAGGGTGAACAGCCTAAACAACGGGTTAACCTCGACCGGCGGCATCCGGTAGCGCTCGTCGCTGTTGCGGTCGATGTCGTCGACGATCGCGCTGGCATTCGCGGCTTCCACCTGAGTATTCATGACGAGCTTTCGTTTCTTTGAGACGGAGTTGCTTGACGCTGACAGTTGCCAGTAGATGTCATCTTAACGAAGGATTTTTGACGGAGGACGGTTGGGAAGAATTTTCCACGTCCAAAATGGGAATGTTGTTGTTGATGGTATTGTTGTTGTTGGTGGTATTGTTGTTGTTGTTGTTGTTGTTATTCTTCCATCCTCCGTCATTGTCTTGAACGAGTGAGGCTTTATACACTTCTAGTAGCATCTCGAGATATCAAACATGAATAGGATAAGTTGTTGTTGTTGTTGTTGTTGTTGTTACATTGTAAAGAAAGAAAGTGGCGCCAATTGCGTTATGCTAATGAGGACGCTATTACAATATAACGGGGTTCGGGTGATCAATAAAAACAGCCAATAGAAAGAGAGGAGCATAATTAGAAGAGGTCATTGAGTTCCTTTTTTTCCAGGTGCTTCCCGGAGTTAGCTTTACGACGTTTCAAGTGTTGTGGTTGCTAAAAAATCATTTGTCTTTTTGGAATGAAATTATTACTATTATTGATCGACAGTGGCATTAATAAATATTATTGTTAATTATTAGAAATTAGAAATAATGCATTTTATTAAGGAAATAATTAAGATTTACTTTAAACTTGTTTATCGTTAATATTTAATAAATTAATATTTGAAAAATTCCTCTAAAATTCACCGTTTTTCGTTCAGCCTCTTTCACGATGAACACAATTCATCAGAATTCCAGAGAATGTTCTTTTGAATATTATTGCAATATTTATTCGTCATAGATACTTTTAATAAATAATAAAAAACATATTTTTAGTGAATATTTCCTTAAAATTTGAGTAATGAACGTCAACTTAATTACTTAATTATGACGTCACGATACTTTAACCCAAATAACCAAAGTTACGCCTCAAGCAATGAAATCACAATGTAATCGAAATAATTTAAATTTAAAAAAATTTACTATTACTCCAATTTATTATTTCGTATTCGTTTATTAATATTATTATTATTATTTAATAATTACATTTTAAACTTACATTTCATAAGAAATTCTAAATAATCCTTCCAAAGAAATGAAATTTTATTTTTTATGACAACATTCAACTCGATTCTATGCTGGCAGTGTATCTAATTTCGTCTAGACTATGAAGATGAAAGAATACCTCCACACACCTGTATTGTAAGCTTCATCACCTGAAAGTTTATTTTTAGAGCGCACATTCGCTTGCTTCGCGAACGCTTGGAACTCTTCCATCGTCGTCGTCATCATCATCATCATCGTCGTCATCATAGTCATCGTCATCGTCATCGTCGTCGTCGTGGTCATTATTGTGATCATCATCATCATCGCAGTTTCAAAAACTTCAAAGCAAAATCGAAATATTTAAAAGTTACTTCATCGTTCTCAATATTTTTCAAGTTCAATTGGAAACAACAAAAATAATAAACAAAAAACAAAATGGAGATTTCATGAAATATTTATTTCAAGTATTTTAACATTTCTAAATTAATAGTGTGAATATTTAAAGTGCAATAATTGTTTATGAAATGCAGTTATTATTTTAGTAATAAATAATTCATTAAACATTAAGTCACGTTAAATAATATCAAATTATTCATTTAAAATTACTTTTATTAAATAATATCCTGTTAACTAAATAAAATCTTGAATCATTTGAAAGCATTTTGATCCACAAGTTGTCCTTTTTCCTGCCAAAAGTAAAAGCTCTAGCGAGTTTAATATAACTAAAATGCTTAAATATCGATGATAAACATTATTAAGCTTAATTTATGGCTATTTAAATTATGATTTCAGAAATAATATATTAATGCTATTTCTAAAAATTGTTTTCAAATGGTCAGAAATATGATGA
>JAJTWR010000323.1:375000-517500 GCA_021613335.1 Whitmania pigra
ACGTGAGTTTTTAGTCGTGAAATAAGTACATAAACTATCGACATACTTTAAAATCATAATTATTATAATTACTTATAACTTGTCAGGACATTGTAATTGAGTCATTGAGTTAGGCCTCGAAAAAATGCATGATTCAAATAATTCATGTCCTGCATTGAACAAAACTCTCAATTTAACCTTGACAATAACTTAATTCTAACCCAAATCCTATACATTACCAAACCTAAACTTAACACCACATACTAGTATGATTAGCAATCACTAACCCTAATCCTAATGACAATTTATAATAATAATAACTTTCTGGTGAATGTGAATAGCTTTAACTATCTGTTACATATTTATTTCAGATTTGCTGCTGTTACAACGAAGAAACCCTAGTGAAAGTTTGCATAACAATCATGTTAACTAATGGGTTAAATATTTGGTGGCCTTTTACTATTTTTCTTTTTTAAACCCTCAGTAATAAAGCTTTGTATAAATTTGAATTTTGTAAATGATTTATTTACTGCAAAATAAAAAAAACTAATGAAGCCTCTTTTACTTGCGGAGTAACTAGTTTAAAACGATTATACCTAAGACAAATGAACATAAAATATCCAGAGAACGTCCAACAAAATAAAATCGTTCAAATTAACTGTTCTTACTAGCAAACATAAACTTAACGGTGAACAAGAGATGTGAACACATTTTTATCATGTATATTTCATTCGTACAATGCACGACATCAAATAAAGTAATGGTTGGTTGTACCAAGTTCCGACTACAGTTGCTACTTTGTATTAAGCCAGCCTGCAAGCCAGTTGCTAAACGTCAAACTAAGGGCGCAAGAATCTCTGCCATCCAGCAAACTGCCCGACGCAACATTGAGCGTTATATAATCGAAAAATGCTTAAACTATAAATAGAATCTTGCTAAAAAATGTAGGGTTAAGGTTAAGGTTTTGCCAAAAAATGTGTCTTTAAAAAATATTTTTAAAAATATTCATGTTAAAAAAATATTAAATTCTCAAGGTCTTAGGCGACCCTTGGCAAAAGTGTCAGGTGACTCCAAAGTTGAGATATGCTGCTCTAAACCATCTTGCACGCCATTATTGACATCGCTCTTCTTTTTACAACCCTTGAGTATTCGATAGAAAAGTTCAAACACCTCAAAGAATGTCATGGCCGTTACCCCCAACCACAGACTCAGGATACCTCCTACCAATGAAACCATAACGTCCCACGAGTAAAAAGGTTTGTCTTGGAGAAGAAACGGTTTCTCATCTTCGATGACCAATTTCACAATCATATAGGATTCTCCAACCTCTTTCAAATCTTTCAAACTTATATTTTTGGAATTCGTGGAGTTTTGATCAAATTCGAAGTAAGCTGCGAATCTCTCCTTGAGATCCGGGTCGACGCTGGTGCAATCGTTTATATAAGAACGGTAGAACGAGAGTTGTTGGTTAGGCGGAGGCCACGGGGCTGAGGCGACACTGTATTGGTAACTGATCTCCTTACAAGGTAGCTTACATTCTTCGCAATTAGAAGTGAATTCTGTTATCGAAAAACTGCAAATCATATCCAAGATCTGAGATAACGCTTGTGTTTCGTTTAATTCTTGGGAAAAGTTGGCACAAAGTTGAACGTCAGAAAGAGTGTCAGGTACGTCGAACCAGTGGGCAACACATCCACATTTTTGAAAGATTGTTTTTTGCACGCAGTGTTCGTTGCACAAATCAAAAGTGTATGCTTCCGTTGGCGATTCTGTCAATGTTTTTTGTTCCGTACAACCTTGGGCATTATGGGGCTTGTCTAATCTTTCAACATTCGTCTGAACTATTTTCACGACTGTCTCCGTACCTGGTCCAACGGCGAATCCTTTTTTTATATCTGCTGATTTTCCTGAAGGATGTATCGAAATGGCTGCTCCACGTGCCTTTGAAGATGACAGAGATACATCGAAAGGTATTGTAATCAGATTCGGAGGCCCGATGTTCAAAATCAAAGACATTCCTCTTATAAACCTGTTCGTTGTGATGTTCATTTCACTGGTCTTTATCGTGAGGCACACACCATATTCTGTATTTGCTGAAGTGGTATAGTTGCACTCACCAGCATATTGCCAATTTTCGTAATACACACGACATTCCATTATCAGCCTCAAACATTCATCAACTGACGTGTCATAGGGGAAATAACGGAAGTCTTGGTTTAACAAAAATCCTGATACCGAATTCAATATTTCAAATATCCATTCGGTCCCACTCTCCACTTGTTTTGGCAAACGTGAAACATTTTTTAAGTAATTCTCAAATTTTTTATCGTCGATGGAGTTGAGAAACTTGTTCAAGGAACAAACAGTGACATCTGGAAACACAATTCTTCCCTTATTGTCTTCTCCGAACTTCGTCGTAATCGGCCAGTTGAAAAAGTTTGTAAAGAGAGTAACGAACAGATAAACCAACACAGCAGTACAGGCCAAGACGGCTATTATCCATACCAATTTCAGAAACTTGTCTTTCGATTTTATTATCCTTGAAATGCCACGAAACGAAGTAGTTTCTCCGAAATTTTTCAGTTCTTGTTTTACGTGCGACATGACGATTTCAAACACTGAAATACAGTTTTGATTTTAGTCTTTTAAACGCTATTGAAAAATATGCGAAAGCTTGTTTTAGTCGCTCCCTCCCAGTACCTCAAAACAAAAATTTGGCACACGATCACTTCGAGACTATTGTTGGAAAATGAGTGCCTGAGCCAATAATCTGAATAAATAATGAGTTCCAATCAATTGTCAGCCACCTTTGTGCTTATTTGCGTCATAAGCATTCGTATTGAAATAACCCGGGAGTCCGCAAATAAGCAAGTTAACTTATTAGTTTATTAGAGCAAGTATTCAGTTAACGGAACTGAATAACAGAAGTTAAGTGTTTAAGGATTGAGGTACTTAAGGATGCAAATGAATATTTGGACCCCTAAGTTGTCCGGACGCTCGCCGATTGTCAGGTTATTAGCGAGAATACTTTCTTTAGCAACAATAGCGAGATCACGTGCACGAAAAGAAACCAAAAATAATTAAATACATATTTAATTACATTAGCAATACAAACTTAATTAATTTCATAATATTAACCAATATAGGGTACACTTTTTGTTAGTAGAGCTACATAATGGGACATGAAAGACCATATTAATAATAAGACATAATAATAATAATAATAATAATAATTGATTTAAATTCATTTGATCAAATCAGTGAAAGCACTGTTGGCCTTTTTAAATGAAAATAAAACAATTTCAGAAAAAAGAAATTGAGTTGAAGACTAATATAAGTAAGATTTTTAACAACATTTATTTTTAATAACTTTTTTGAGCTCAAGTTGAATTTATGTTTCAAAATAATTTTTTAAATTTGATTGATTCATATTTGTTATAAATTATCCAGCAAAATGTCAAACTGAACTGAACAAAAGATGAGTTTTCAATTGTGAAATAAGTACATAAACTTGTCAGGACCTTATAATTGAGTCATTGAGTTAGGCCTCGAAAAAATGCATGGTTCAAGTAATTCATATTCTGCATTGAACAAAACCTTCAATTTAACTTTGATCCTAACCATAACTCTAATCTTAATTCTAACCAAAATCCTATATCTTACCCAGTGTTGTAAAAATTACCTCATTTCGGTAACTAGTTACAAGTAAAAGTAATAGCTCAAAAAGCTACTTAAGTATAAGTAAGAGTATTGTCTCAAAAATTTACTCAAGTAAAAGTTAAAAGTTACAGCGTCTAAAAGCTACTTTTAAGTAAAAATTACAAGTAACTTTGATGCCGCCATTATTGTGATCATACATCATTCCGTATTATTTAAAAGGAATTGTTTCTCTTATCGTTAAAACAATTACTGGTATTAACTGCTAGTACTAACAGTCATTAAGTAATAACATTTGAACTAATGCATTCTTTTGGTGTTTTTATTATTTATTACATTACAATCACAAATTTTTGTTAATTTTTAACATAACTAAGTCCTCGAATAGTTTGTCACTCATTATGGTCCTTCAGCTGTTCTTTGTCATACCAGCAGAGCTGAATAAACGTTCAACAGCTGCACTAGCTGGCAGAGGAGTGTTCAACTGGATAAATAATTTCTTCAGGGTATCGCTTCCAGTAATAATGTTCATGTCATCTGATCGGTCTCGAAGATACTGCATTAGAATATCAGTTGACCTTGTGCAATTGAAGAAACTGTCTTCAATACTGTCAGCATCAGATGAACGAGAGCTCAAAGCTCGTCCATCTTTGCTGCATTAGAAGATGCTATTTTGGCTACCAGTTTCTCATCAAGCTTGACAATCGTTATCGTTAGCAACAGATATACCATATTCCTTAACTTCTGTTGGATGCATGCGTTCCACGTGGTTCTTCAAGTTAGATGAAGAACCTTCATATGCTGAACATGTAGTTTTTGTTTCTGTTGGCAGAGTAGGCATGCATACTTATATGATTTTCCTTTGATTGAAATCTGAACATTTTGTTCAAATACGGCCACGGACTATCTTCACCCTTGTTCCTCTTATCTTCGCTAACGACACTAAAAATGGTTTCAAATGAATCCATACTACGATTTATTAAATCTTATATTATTATATGTATATAATATTATATATTAAAAAAGCTTCGGTATGACTAATCAACAATTTCCGATTTAAAACAAAAACGACCGGCGATAACCACAATAACAAATGAGCGATGATCGGGAAGGGGAAGGTTCTCGAACGAACCAAAGAATAACAATCTAGAATTTAAATTTTTAAATAAATTAAACTAATTTAAAATGTTATTTATGTTACTTTGTAACGTCTTGCGCCAAAAAGGTAACGAATTAAAAGTATGACCAAAAATAGTAATTTGTTACAAGTAAGAGTACACAATTTTTTTTGTAATTGTTACAAGTAAAAATTACCAAAAAATGTAATTAATTACAGTAACGAATTACATGTAATTCGATACTGCACAACACTGATCTTACCATATCTAAACTTAGCGCCACATACTTAAGTATGCAATGCAATACAGCTCCGAAAGCGTTTAACGTAAATTATCAAATGTTAACCCTAGCCCTAGCCAGTGCTGCCGTAAGTACTCCAAAAATGTACTTAAGTATAAGTACAAAGTACTTGGGGCAAATACGTTGTAGTCAATGTACTTAAGTATAAGTACTTTTGGGGACCTTCATTGATCAGAAATAATATTCGTTATCTTCAATACAATGTTAAGACAAGTGTAACAGAACTTACATTTATCAATAAAATTGTTTATTTTTCTATAAAAGAAGCAGCGATTCAAAATATTTGTCACAGAGTCTGTTACGCTGAGGAGTCAGTATAAGACCAGCTTGACTGAATAGTCTTTCAACCGGTGCAGATGATGAACAGCAACAATTTTGTCCTTCATATCATAGATGGCTCTATAACTGTTAAATTTAGAGTTCCAGCAAAGAGACAGTCACATAGTAAAGGAAACGCCAAAGATTAGAAATCAATAGATTAAGACTTAAAATGTACTTATTAATAAGTATTAAAAATGTATTTAAAGTACAAGTACTAAGTACACAATCGTGAAAGGACTTAGGTATAAATACTCAAGTACAACAGATTACTTAAGTACTCGGCATCACTGGCCCTAACTCTAATCCTAATATTATGATAACTTTCTAGTGAATGTGAATAGCTTTAACTACTTGTTACATATTTATTCCAGACTTGCAGCTGTTACAACGAAGAAACCCTAGTGAAAGTTTGCATAACAATAACTAGTTGGTTAAATATTTGGTGGCCTTTTATTATTTTTCTTTTTTAAACCCTCAGTAATAAAGTTTTGTTTAAATTTGAATTTTTTAAATGATTTATTTATAGCAAAATAAAAAAAAAACTTTTGAAGCCTCTTTTATTTGCGGAGTAACTAGTCTTAAACAATTTAAGACAAATGGACATGAAATATCGAGAGAACGTCCAACAAAATAAAATCGTTCAAATTAACTGTTAAATTATAATCATATAGCGCTGAATCCTGGTAGTGCAAGCTGAGTTGCGAACACGAAACTTAACGACTTTTATCGTCGTTCGCAGGAACGCTAAACTCTAAACCAACTATCACGCCATTATTGGCATCGCTCTTCTTTTTAAAACCCTTGAGTATTCGATAGCAAAGTTCAAACACCTCAAAGAATGTCATGGCCGTTACCCCCAACCACAGACTCAGGATACCTCCTACCAATGAAACCATAACGTCCCACGAGTAAAAAGGTTTGTCCTGAAGAAGAAACGGTTTCTCATCTTCGATGACAAATTTCACTAGCATATAGGATTCTCCAACCTCTTTCAAATCTTTCAAACTTATTTTTTTGGAATTCGTGGAGTTTTGATCAAATTCGAAGTAAGCTGCGAATCTTTCCCTGAGATCGGGGTCGTCTCTGGTGCAATCGTTTATATAAGAACGGTAGAACGAGAGCTGTTGGTTAGGCGGAGGCCACGGCGCTGAGGCGACACTGTATTTGTAACTGATCTCCTTACAAGGTAGCTTACATTCTTCGCAAGTAGAAGTGAATTCTGATATCGAAAAACTGCAAATCATATCCAAGATCTGAGATAACGCTTGTGTTTCGTTTAATTCTTCGGAAAAGTTGGCACAAATTTGAACGTCAGAGAGAGTGTCAGGTACGTCGAACCAATGGGCAACGCATCCGCATTTTTGAAAGATTGTTTTTTGCTTGCAGTGTTCGTTGCACAAATCAAAAGTGTATGCTTTCGTTGGCGATTCTGTCAATGTTTTTTGTTCAGTACAACCTTGGGCATTATGAGGCTTGTCGAGTCTTTCAACATTCGTCTGAACTATTTTCACAACTGTCTCCGTACCTGGTCCAACTGTGAATCCTTTTTTTATATCCGCTGATGTTCCCGAAGGATGTATCGAAATGGTTGCTCCATGTGCCTTTGACGATGCCAGAGATACATCGAAAGGTATTGTAATCAGATTCGGAGGCCCGATGTTCAATATCAAAGACATTCCTCTTATAAACCTGTTCCTTGAGATGTTCATTTCACTGATCTTTATCGTGAGGCACACACCATATTCTGTATTTTCTGAAATGGTATAGTGGCACTCACCAGCATATTGCCAATTTTCGTAATACACACTACATTCCATTATTAACTTCAAACATTTAGAAGCTGACGTGTCATACGGGAAATAACTGAAGTCTTGATTTACCAAAAATCCTGATACCGAATTCAATATTTCAAATATCCATTCGGTCCCACTCTCCATTTGTTTTAGCAAAAGTGAAACATTTTTTAAGTAATTCTCAAATTTTCTATCGTCTATGGAGTTGAGAAACTTGTTCAAGGAACAAACAGTGACATCTGGAAACACAATTCTTCCCTTATTGTCTTCTCCAAACTTCGTCGTAATCGGCCAGTTGAAAAACTTTGTGAAGAGAGTTACGAACAGATAAACTAACACGGCAGTACAGGCCAAGAAGGCAATTATCCATACGAACTTCAGAAACTTGTCTTTCGATTTTATTATCCTTGAAATGCCACGAAACGAAGTAGTTTCTCCGAAATTTCTTAGTTCTTGTTTTACGTGCGACATGACGATTTCAGATACTGAAATACAGTATTGATTTTTAATATTTTAAACGCTATTAAGCAACATGTTAAAACTTGTTTTAGTCGGTCCCTCCCAGTACCTCAAAACAAAAATTTGACTCACAATTACTTTGAGACTATTGTTGGAAAATGAGTGTCTGAGACAATAATCTGAATAAATAATGAGTTCCAATCAATTGCCAGCCGCCTTTGTGGTTATTTGCGTCATAAGAATTCGTATTGAAATAACCCGGGAATAAGCAAATAAGCAAGTTAACTCATAAGTTTATTAGAGCAAGTATTCAGTTAACGGAACTGAATAACAGAAGTTAAATGTTTAATGATTGAGGTACTTAAGGATGCAAATGGATATATGGACCCCTAAGTTGTCCGGACTCTCGCCAATTGTCAGGTGATTAGCGAGAATACTTTCTTTAGCAACAATAGCGAGACCACGTGCACAAAAAAGATACAAACTTAATTAATTTCAAAAACCGGGTTTGGAACACTTACACTCTCTTTAAATCTGTTTGTCCCGAAAAGACTGCCCCCTGCTATACTTCGCCAGTCGGCGGATGTGTGTCACCTTCACCTTTACTCTTGGGACACAATCTCTATCATGGTGTCCATGCCACCACTATCGATTCAATGCAAGCTTTTCTTCCTCCTGCATTTCCACAAAAATGCTTGATGAAAAAGATACTCAGCACAACAAATGATAACATTAGAGTCTCTGATGACTTCTGAAGGTCAGAAGGTTTGTTATGGCTGAGAATTCCACAAGTAAATTTCTCAGACATTGACTCAATTTCCTCAACCTCGGACTTATGACCGTTGAGCACTTCATTGTCAACATCTCCATTCTTCGCTGCAATGATATCCGCAGTCCTGACCTCCACAACGTCCACCGCTGAATTTAATTCGGCCACCTCCAATTCAAATCGCTCGCCACTGTCTTCCAGGTCTAGCTCCTCCACTGATTCCTCAACGCGAGGAAGCTCCACTCTGGTCTCTACCAAAGCCCTTCCTTCAATTACCTCCTCGGTTTTCTTTCCAACCGACACCAACGAGGCAATCGTGCACGGAATTGGCTCATCGGAGACTGACGTGACTTTTTTGGTGTTTGCGAAACTTTCCCTCAGCTCAGCACTGTCTTTATTTTCAACATTGTCCATCCTTACATAAAGCTCATCTATTAGACTGTCCTTGTCAACCATCAAACCGCCCACTTTTACTTCAGACAAGGTCTCCACGACACCGTCCTCCTCACCCAGCTCTTCCCTCCGCTTCTTCCCCGATTCCTCACTCCATGGAAGCAACACATTGATCTCTCTCAAAGTTCTTTCATCTACAATTTTCTCGGTCTCTTTCTCAACCGAAACCAGTGTGGCAATCGGGTGCACAGCTGCTGCTTCAGCTGACATGATGTTCTTGGTGCTTGTTGGAGTCTCCTCCGGTTGATAGCTAGTGGTAGCTTTTTAAACCCTCAGTAATAAAATTTTGTTTAAATTTGAATTTTGTAAATGATTTATTTACTGCAAAATAAAAAAAAAACTAATGAAGCCTCTTTTATTCGCGGAGTAACTAGTTTAAAACAATTATACCTAAGTCAAATGAACATGAAATATCCAGAGAACGTCCAACAAAATAAAATCGTTCAAATTTACTGCTAAATTATAATCATACAGCGCTGCATCCTGGCGGCGCAAGCTGAGTTGCGAACACAAAACCTAACGACTTTTACCGTCGTTCGCAGGAAAGCTACCCTCCAACCAGCGGTTCTCAACTTTTCTGACGCCCCCACCCCAAGGCAGCACATGCGGTACTGCGGCGACCCCCAACAACAAAATTGACTAGGCTACCTTTCAATCATGAATCGTTGTTGCTGTTATGCCTTTGGCTCCTAAATATTAGAAAATTTATATTTAAAACATAAATATCACACTTGCAAAATTTAGTTAATTTTAAATTATTTATTTTGTATCATTATTTGTGTTTCTAAACACTATAACAGTTTCAGTAAAATGGCAGTGCTTGCTAAATTCAAGATGGCAGCAACCAACAAACATTAACAAACAGCTTACTAGCAAACATAAACTTAACGGAGAACAAGAGATGTGAACACATTTTTATCATGTATATTTCATTCGTACAATGCACGACATCAAATAAAGTAATGGTTGGTTGTACCAAGTTCCGACTACAGTTGCTACTTTGTATTAAGCCAGCCTGCAAGCCAGTTGCTAAACGTCAAACTAAGGGCGCAAGAATCTCTTCCATCCAGCAAACTGCCCGACGCAACATTGAGCGTTATATAATCGAAAAATGCTTAAACTATAAATAGAATCTTGCTAAAAAATGTAGGGTTAAGGTTAAGGTTTTGCCAAAAAATGTGTCTTTAAAAAATATTTTTAAAAATATTCATGTTAAAAAAATATTAAATTCTCAAGGTCTTAGGCGACCCTTGGCAAAAGTGTCAGGTGACTCCAAAGTTGAGATATGCTGCTCTAAACCATCTTGCACGCCATTATTGACATCGCTCTTCTTTTTACAACCCTTGAGTATTCGATAGAAAAGTTCAAACACCTCAAAGAATGTCATGGCCGTTACCCCCAACCACAGACTCAGGATACCTCCTACCAATGAAACCATAACGTCCCACGAGTAAAAAGGTTTGTCTTGGAGAAGAAACGGTTTCTCATCTTCGATGACCAATTTCACAATCATATAGGATTCTCCAACCTCTTTCAAATCCTTCAAACTTATATTTTTGGAATTCGTGGAGTTTTGATCAAATTCGAAGTAAGCTGCGAATCTCTCCCTGAGATCCGTGTCGTTGCTGGTGCAATTGTTTATATAAGAACGGTAGAACGAGAGTTGTTGGTTAGGCGGAGGCCAAGGGGCTGAGGCGACACTGTATTGGTAACTGATCTCCTTACAAGGTAGCTTACATTCTTCGCAAGCAGAAATGTTTTCCGATATATCATAACTGCATTTCAAAGCAGAGATCTGATATCCCACTTGTGTTTCGTTTAATTCTTGGGAAAGGTTGGCACAAAGTTGAACGTCAGAAAGAGTGTCAGGTATGTCGAACCAGTGGGCAACGCATCCGCATTTTTGAAAGATTGCTTTTTGCTTGCAGTGTTCGTTGCACAAATCAAAAGTGTATGCTTTCGTTGGCGATTCTGTCAATGTTTTTTGTTCCGTACAACCTTGGGCATTATGGGGCTTGTCGAGTCTTTCAATATTCGTCTGAACTATTTTCACGACTGTCTCCGTACCTGGTCCAACGGTGAGTCCTCTTTTTATATCCGCTGATGTTCCCGAAGGATGTATCGAAATGGCTGCTCCATGCGCCCTTGAAGATGACAGAGATACATCGAAAGGTATTGTAATCATATTCGGAGGCCCGATGTTCAAAATCAAAGACATTCCTCTTATAAACCTGTTCCTTGTGATGTTCATTTCACTGGTCTTTATCGTGAGGCACACACCATATTCTGTTATTTGGGAAATGGTATAGTTGCACTCATCAGCATATTGCCAATTTTCGTAATACACACTACATTCCATTATCAGCCTCAAACATTCAGAAACTGACGTGTCATAAGAGATGTAACTGTCTATGTTTAGCAAAAATCCTGATAACGAATTCAATATTTCAAATATCCATTCGAGCCATAAACTCTTCAAATATTTTTGCAAAAGTGAAATAGTGTTAAAGTAATCCTCCATTTCTTTATTGTCGATAGAGTTGAGAAACTTGTTCAAGGAACAAACAGTGACATCTGGAAACACAATTCTTCCCTTATTGTCTTCTCCGAACTTCGTCTTAATCGGCCAGTTGAAAAACTTTGTAAAGAGTGTTACGAACAGATAAACTAACACGACAGTGCAGGCCAAAACGGCAATTATCCATACGAACTTCAGAAACTTGTCTTTCGATTTTATTATCCTTGAAATGCCACGAAACGAAGTAGTTTCTCCGAAATTTTTCAGTTCTTGTTTTACGTGCGACATGACGATTTCAGATACTGAAATACAGTAAAGTATAAAATTAATTTTAGTTTTTTAAACGCGACTGAAATATATGTGAAAACTTGTTTTAGTCGGTCCCTCCGAGTACCTCAATACAAAAATTTGACTCACGATCATTTCGAGACTATTGTTGGAAAATGAGTGCCTGAGCCAATAATCTGAATAAATAGTGAGTTCCAATCAATTGCCATCCACCTTTGTGCTTATTTGCGTCATAAGCATTCGTATTGAAATAACCCGGGAGTCCGCAAATAAGCAAGTTAACTCATAAGTTTATTAGAGCAAGTATTCAGTTAACGGAACTGAATAACAGAAGTTAAATGTTTAAGGATTGAGGTACTTAAGAATGCAAATGGATATTTGGACCCCTAAGTTATCCGGACTCTCGCCGATTGTCAGGTTATTAGCGAGAATACTTTCTTTAGCAACAATAGCGAAACAAAGTGCACGAAAAATAAACCAAAAATATTTAAACACAAATTTAATTACATTAGCAATACAAACTTAATTAATTTCATAATATTAACCAATAAAGGGGACCCTTTTTGTTAGTAGAGCTACATACTGGGACATGAAAGACCATATTAATAATAATAATAATAATAAGACATAATAATAATAATAATTGATTTAAATTTTTTTGATCAAATCATTGAAAGCTCTGTTGGCCTTCTTAAATGAGCATAAAACAATTTCAGAAAAAAAATTGTGTTGAAGACTAATCTAAGTAAGATTTTTAACAACATTTATTTTTAATAACCTTTTCGAGCTCAAGTTGAATTTATGTTTCAAAATAATTTTTTGATTCATATTTGTTATAAATTATCCAGCAAAATGTCAAACTGAACTGAACAAAAAGGGAATATTGAATTGGGTGCATAAACTATCAAGTGACTTTAAAATCATAATTATTATAATTGTCAGGACATTATAATTGAGTCATTGAGTTAAACCTTAAAAAATGCATGGTTCAAATAATTCATATTCTAATTCAAAACCTGCAATTTAGCCTTGATCCTAACCATAACTCTAATCTTAATTCTAACCAAAATCCTATACCTTACCATATCTAAACTTAGCACCACATACTATTATACAAAATAATACAGCTCCGAAAGCGTTTAACGTAAATTATCAAATGCTAACCCTAGCCCTAACTCTAATCCTAACGTAATAATAACTTTCTCGTGAATGTGAATAGCTTTAACTACCTGTCACATATTTATTCCAGATTTGCTGCTGTTACAACGAAGAAACCCTAGTGAAAGTTTTAATAACAATCATGTTAACTAATGGGTTAATTATTTGGTGGCATTTTACTATTTTTCTTTTTTAAACACTAAGTAATAGAGTTTTGTTTAAATTTGAATTTTGTAAATGCTTTATTTATTGCAAAATAAAAAAAAACTTTTGAAACCTCTTTTATTTGCGGTGTAACTATTCTAGAACAATTTAAGACAAATGGACATGAAATATCCAGAGACCGTCCAACAAAATAAAATCGTTCAAATTAACTGTTAAATTATAATCATATAGCGCTGAATCCTGGTAGTGCAAGCTGAGTTGCGAACACGAAACTTAACGACTTTTATCGTCGTTCGCAGGAACGCTAAACTCTAAACCAACTATCACGCCATTATTGGCATCGCTCTTCTTTTTAAAACCCTTGAGTATTCGATAGCAAAGTTCAAACACCTCAAAGAATGTCATGGCCGTTACCCCCAACCACAGACTCAGGATACCTCCTACCAATGAAACCATAACGTCCCACGAGTAAAAAGGTTTGTCCTGAAGAAGAAACGGTTTCTCATCTTCGATGACCAATTTCACTAGCATATAGGATTCTCCAACCTCTTTCAAATCTTTCAAACTTATTTTTTTGGAATTCGTGGAGTTTTGATCAAATTCGAAGTAAGCTGCGAATCTTTCCCTGAGATCGGGGTCGTCTCTGGTGCAATCGTTTATATAAGAACGGTAGAACGAGAGTTGTTGGTTAGGCGGAGGCCACGGCGCTGAGGCGACACTGTATTTGTAACTGATCTCCTTACAAGGTAGCTTACATTCTTCGCAAGTAGAAGTGAATTCTGATATCGAAAAACTGCAAATCATATCCAAGATCTGAGATAACGCTTGTGTTTCGTTTAATTCTTCGGAAAAGTTGGCACAAATTTGAACGTCAGAGAGAGTGTCAGGTACGTCGAACCAATGGGCAACGCATCCGCATTTTTGAAAGATTGTTTTTTGCTTGCAGTGTTCGTTGCACAAATCAAAAGTGTATGCTTTCGTTGGCGATTCTGTCAATGTTTTTTGTTCAGTACAACCTTGGGCATTATGAGGCTTGTCGAGTCTTTCAACATTCGTCTGAACTATTTTCACAACTGTCTCCGTACCTGGTCCAACGGTGAGTCCTCTTTTTATATCCGCTGATGTTCCCGAAGGATGTATCGAAATGGCTGCTCCATGCGCCCTTGAAGATGACAGAGATACATCGAAAGGTATTGTAATCATATTCGGAGGCCCGATGTTCAAAATCAAAGACATTCCTCTTATAAACCTGTTCCTTGAGATGTTCATTTCACTGATCTTTATCGTGAGGCACACACCATATTCTGTATTTTCTGAAATGGTATAGTTGCACTCATCAGCATATTGCCAATTTTCGTAATACACACTACATTCCATTATCAGCCTCAAACATTCAGAAACTGACGTGTCATACGGGAAATAACGGAAGTCTTGGTTTACCAAAAATCCTGATACTGAATTCATTATTTCAAATATCCATTCGGTCCCACTCTCCATTTGTTTTAGCAAAAGTGAAACATTTTTTAAGTAATTCTCAAATTTTCTATCGTCTATGGAGTTGAGAAACTTGTTCAAGGAACAAACAGTGACATCTGGAAACACAATTCTTCCCTTATTGTCTTCTCCAAACTTCGTCGTAATCGGCCAGTTGAAAAACTTTGTGAAGAGAGTTACGAACAGATAAACTAACACGGCAGTACAGGCCAAGAAGGCAATTATCCATACGAACTTCAGAAACTTGTCTTTCGATTTTATTATCCTTGAAATGCCACGAAACGAAGTAGTTTCTCCGAAATTTCTTAGTTCTTGTTTTACGTGCGACATGACGATTTCAGATACTGAAATACAGTATTGATTTTTAATATTTTAAACGCTATTAAGCAACATGTTAAAACTTGTTTTAGTCGGTCCCTCCCAGTACCTCAAAACAAAAATTTGACTCACAATTACTTTGAGACTATTGTTGGAAAATGAGTGTCTGAGACAATAATCTGAATAAATAATGAGTTCCAATCAATTGCCAGCCGCCTTTGTGGTTATTTGCGTCATAAGAATTCGTATTGAAATAACCCGGGAATAAGCAAATAAGCAAGTTAACTCATAAGTTTATTAGAGCAAGTATTCAGTTAACGGAACTGAATAACAGAAGTTAAATGTTTAATGATTGAGGTACTTAAGGATGCAAATGGATATATGGACCCCTAAGTTGTCCGGACTCTCGCCAATTGTCAGGTGATTAGCGAGAATACTTTCTTTAGCAACAATAGCGAGACCACGTGCACAAAAAAGATACAAACTTAATTAATTTCAAAAACCGGGTTTGGAACACTTACACTCTCTTTAAATCTGTTTGTCCCGAAAAGACTGCCCCCTGCTATACTTCGCCAGTCGGCGGATGTGTGTCACCTTCACCTTTACTCTTGGGACACAATCTCTATCATGGTGTCCATGCCACCACTATCGATTCAATGCAAGCTTTTCTTCCTCCTGCATTTCCACAAAAATGCTTGATGAAAAAGATACTCAGCACAACAAATGATAACATTAGAGTCTCTGATGACTTCTGAAGGTCAGAAGGTTTGTTATGGCTGAGAATTCCACAAGTAAATTTCTCAGACATTGACTCAATTTCCTCAACCTCGGACTTATGACCGTTGAGCACTTCATTGTCAACATCTCCATTCTTCGCTGCAATGATATCCGCAGTCCTGACCTCCACAACGTCCACCGCTGAATTTAATTCGGCCACCTCCAATTCAAATCGCTCGCCACTGTCTTCCAGGTCTAGCTCCTCCACTGATTCCTCAACGCGAGGAAGCTCCACTCTGGTCTCTACCAAAGCCCTTCCTTCAATTACCTCCTCGGTTTTCTTTCCAACCGACACCAACGAGGCAATCGTGCACGGAATTGGCTCATCGGAGACTGACGTGACTTTTTTGGTGTTTGCGAAACTTTCCCTCAGCTCAGCACTGTCTTTATTTTCAACATTGTCCATCCTTACATAAAGCTCATCTATTAGACTGTCCTTGTCAACCATCAAACCGCCCACTTTTACTTCAGACAAGGTCTCCACGACACCGTCCTCCTCACCCAGCTCTTCCCTCCGCTTCTTCCCCGATTCCTCACTCCATGGAAGCAACACATTGATCTCTCTCAAAGTTCTTTCATCTACAATTTTCTCGGTCTCTTTCTCAACCGAAACCAGTGTGGCAATCGGGTGCACAGCTGCTGCTTCAGCTGACATGATGTTCTTGGTGCTTGTTGGAGTCTCCTCCGGTTGATAGCTAGTGGTAGCTTTTTAAACCCTCAGTAATAAAATTTTGTTTAAATTTGAATTTTGTAAATGATTTATTTACTGCAAAATAAAAAAAAACTAATGAAGCCTCTTTTATTCGCGGAGTAACTAGTTTAAAACAATTATACCTAAGTCAAATGAACATGAAATATCCAGAGAACGTCCAACAAAATAAAATCGTTCAAATTAACTGCTAAATTATAATCATATAGCGCTGCATCCTGGCGGCGCAAGCTGAGTTGCGAACACAAAACCTAACGACTTTTACCGTCGTTCGCAGGAAAGCTACCCTCCAACCAGCGGTTCTCAACCTTTCTGACGCCCCCACCCCAAGGCAGCACATGCGGTACTGCGGCGACCCCCAACAACAAAATTGACTAGGCTACCTTTCAATCATGAATCGTTGTTGCTGTTATGCCTTTGGCTCCTAAATATTAGAAAATTTATATTTAAAACGTAAATATCACACTTGCAAGATTTAGTTAATTTTAAATTATTTATTTTGTATCATTATTTGTGTTTCTAAACACTATAACAGTTTCAGTAAGATGGCAATGCTTGCTAAATTCAAGATGGCAGCAACCAACAAACATTAACAAACAGCTTACTAGCAAACATAAACTTAACGGAGAACAAAAGATGTGAACACATTTTTATCATGTATATTTCATTCGTACAATGCACGACATCAAATAAAGTAATGGTTGGTTGTACCAAGTTCCGACTACAGTTGCTACTTTGTATTAAGCCAGCCTGCAAGCCAGTTGCTAAACGTCAAACTAAGGCCGCAAGAATCTCTGCAATCCAGCAAACTGCCCGACGAAACATTGAGCGTTACATAATAACCGAAAAATGCTTACAATATAAAAAGGATCTTGCTCAAAAATATATATGGAGTTAAGGATAACGTTTAGCCAAAAAATATGTCTTTCAAAAATATTTTAAAAAATATTCATGTTAAAAAAATATTAAATTCTCAAGGTCTTAGGCGACCCTTGGCAAAAGTGTCAGGTGACTCCAAAGTTGAGATCTGCTGCTCTAAACCATCTTGCACGCCATTATTGACATCCCTCTTCTTTTTACAACCCTTGAGTATTCGATAGAAAAGTTCAAACACCTCAAAGAATGTCATGGCCGTTACCCCCAACCACAGACTCAGGATACCTCCTACCAATGAAACCATAACGTCCCACGAATAAAAAGGTTTGTCCTGAAGAAGAAACGGTTTCTCATCTTCGATGACCAATTTCACAATCATATAGGATTCTCCAACCTCTTTCAAATCTTTCAAACTTTTATTTTGGGAATTCGTGGAGTTTTGATCAAATTCAAAGTAAGCTGCGAATCTCTCCCTGAGATCCGTGTCGTTGCTGGTGCAATCGTTTATATAAGAACGGTAGAACGAGAGTTGTTGGTTAGGCGGAGGCCACGGGGCTGAGGCGACACTGTATTGGTAACTGATCTCCTTACAAGGTAGCTTACATTCTTCGCAATTAGAAGTGAATTCTGTTATCGAAAAACTGCAAATCATATCCAAGATCTGAGATAACGCTTGTGTTTCGTTTAATTCTTGGGAAATGTTGGCACAAAGTTGAACGTCAGAAAGAGTGTCAGGTATGTCGAACCAGTGGGCAACGCATCCGCATTTTTGAAAGATTGTTTTTTGCACGCAGTGTTCGTTGCACAAATCAAAAGTGTATGCTTCCGTTGGCGATTCTGTCAATGTTTTTTGTTCCGTACAACCTTGGGCATTATGGGGCTTGTCGAGTCTTTCAACATTCGTCTGAACTATTTTCACGATTGTCTCCGTACCTGGTCCAACGGTGAGTCCTCTTTTTATATCCGCTGATGTTCCTGAAGGATGTATCGAAATGGCTGCTCCATGTGCCCTTGAAGATGACAGAGATACATCGAAAGGAATTGTAATCAGATTCGGAGGCCCAATGTTCAAAATTAAAGACATTCCTCTTATAAACCTGTTCCTTGTGATGTTCATTTCACTGGTCTTTATCGTGAGGCATACTCCATATTCTATATTTTCTGAGATGTTATAGTGGCACTCACCAGCATATTGCCAATTTTCGTAATACACACTACATTCCATTATTAACTTCAAACATTTAGAAGCTGACGTGTCATACGGGAAATAACTGAAGTCTTGATTTACCAAAAATCCTGATACCGAATTCAATATTTCAAATATCCATTCGGTCCCACTCTCCATTTGTTTTAGCAAAAGTGAAACATTTTTTAAGTAATTCTCAAATTTTTTATCGTCGATGGAGTTGAGAAACTTGTTCAAGGAACAAACAGTGACATCTGGAAACACAATTCTTCCCTTATTGTCTTCTCCGAACTTCGTCGTAACTGGCCAGTTGAAAAACTTTGTAAAGAGAGTTACGAACAGATAAACTAACACGGCAGTACAGGCCAAGACGGCTATTATCCATACGAACTTCAGAAACTTGTCTTTCGATTTTATTATCCTTGAAATGCCACGAAACGAAGTAGTTTCTCCGAAATTTTTCAGTTCTTGTTTTACGTGCGACATGACGATTTCAAACACTGAAATACAGTTTTGATTTTAGTCTTTTAAACGCTATTGAAAAATATGCGAAAGCTTGTTTTAGTCGGTCCCTCCCAGTACCTCAAAACAAAAATTTGGCACACGATCACTTCGAGACTATTGTTGGAAAATGAGTGCCTGAGCCAATAATCTGAATAAATAATGAGTTCCAATCAATTGTCAGCCACCTTTGTGCTTATTTGCGTCATAAGCATTCGTATTAAAATGCTGTTTGAGCTTTTCATTGAGCCAGAATGACCGAAGAGAATATTGTCGGCCTAATAAAGCTCCATGGCTCAAGATAATATCGGCATTAAACAATCATGTTTCTTCAATTTAAATAAAGACGAATTTATCAAATTGTTTAATTTTTCAAAATAGTAATTTAATTCCAAAGTTTTAAAATTACAGATCTGCTTGAAAAAATCGATAGAGACTGTCAGATTTTAAATTTGTTATTAAAAAAGCCAATAATAATAATAAGAAAGAGTACCTAAACAAATCGGCTTTAGGTGCAAATTTTAAACTGAATAAGTTCTATTCATATCTTAGAACTGAATAAAACGTATTCATCTCTTTATTAACATTAATCTTTTTTTGATATTCTAATTATCCCATTTGTTGAGTGCCTCATGTGTCCTATCTGAAGATTCCTTCTGGAGCTCGAAGAAAATTTCAAGTACTTATTATTCATCATTTAAATATTATTCAAATGTTTTATAAATTATTCAGCCCAATGTCAAGCCGATCTGAACACAACGTTAATTTTTAGTCAGAAGTTGGATGCAAAACTATCGACATGACATTAAAATCATAGTTATTATAATTAATTACAAATCATGAAAACAATAAAATGAATTATTTTTTAAGTAATCATCGAAGTCTTTATCGTTGATGGAGTTGAGAAACTTGTTCAAGGAACAAACAGTGACATCTGGAAACACAATTCTTTCCTTATTGTCTTCTCCGAATTTCGTCGTAACCGGCCAGTTGAAAAACTTTTTAAAGAGAGTTACGAACAGATAAACTAACACGGCAGTACAGGCCAAGACGGCTATCATCCATACGAACTTCAGAAACTTGTCTTTCGATTTTATTATCCTTGAAATGCCACAAAATGAAGTAGTTTTTCAAAAATTTTTTAGTTCTTGTTTTAAGAGCGACATAACTATTTCAGATACTGTATTGTCTTTTAATCTTTTAAACGCGATTAAACAATATGTTAAAACTTATGTTTGCACAATATGTTTTAGTCAGTCCCATCCTGCATCTCGAAACATACTTATAATGCGATCGTTTTGAAACTATTGTTGGTGTTACCTAATTAGGGCACTTGATCTCATCTGGCGGTGTCACCGATATTAAAAGTCGATACATTGGTTGCTTGATGCACTGGATACATTAAATTTATCTTTGAGTTATTTCAATATTCTATCGATCTAAAGATATAACAGTTGGATAAAGTGTATCGAGCAAATAATCTGAATAAATGATGAGTTACAAGTTCCATCTAGTGAATATTTTTTATAAAATTTATTAATCGTCAAAATGGAAAAAAAACAAAGCGAACAAAAAACCAACAGGCGGATTAATAAAGAACTCATGATTCTGCCTCATTGAAGCACACACTTTCGCTAGCAAGCTGACCCAGAAATATCAATTAATTGAAAGAACAATAATAAACCTGTCGAATAATTAATTAATCGAGAATACCACGAACTAAGTACAATTTAAAGAACAATTTAAATAATAAATATAATAGTGTGAATGGTCCAGTCTGAATGTGATATTTGATATAGATGAGGGAATGGTGCTTTGGTATGAAGGTTTGGTGTAGTTGATACTTTCAGGCATAGACCTAAACATTTATCTGGAAGAGAATTCTTATTGTAAGAAAACGCAAAAATAAAAATAAAAGGAAGCGTAGTACTTTTCGCAAATGCCGACTGACGATCTTAATCGGGGCTTATTACTGTTTTGTCTAAATATTTTTTGTTTTGAACAATAAACTTGTAAATATTTATAAAATAAACATTCAATAAAATGTATTAATAAATTTTATTCAGACTCTTTGTATTCCTGCTGCTTTGTAAATTTTAGTTCCATTCGTTATGCGCTTTGCCAATTGCTGGTAGTTCATTGCCTTTCAGCTCCAGGTGATAACGTAAAATTAATTAAATAGTGCACTTTCTCGTTAATATAAATGTTTGGAACTTCACTCACTGCGATAAATATGTTTGGTTCAAGTTCTCCATCTTCAAACCCAATGAAAGACCTTGAGGTTCCTTCACCTCCAGATGACAGTATTAGCTCAATGGCATTTAGTCCGGGCTCCTTGCCCAATACATTTCTTGCTGCTGGAAGCTGGGACAACAGCGTTAGATGCTGGGAAATTCAACAGAATGGTATAGTTGCACCTAAATCATGGCAGTCTCATGCAGGCCCGGTCTTGGATGTTAATTGGAATGACGATGGAACAAAGATATTTTCTGCTTCTACTGATAAGTCGGCTAACATGTGGGATCTAATTGCCAACAAGTCCATTCGAGTAGCTCAGCACGAAGCTCCAGTCAAAACAGTTCATTGGATCAAGGGGCATCTTATACTTGTCTGATGACTGGCAGTTGGGATAAAACTTTGAAGTTCTGGGACTTGAGAGCACCCAACCCAATTTTAACTTTACAACTTCCAGAAAGGGTTTATCCAATGGCGGTCGTTTGTACTGCAGGTAGGGAGGTGATTATTTATCAATTGGACAACCAACATATACAGGAATATAAGAGAATGGAATCTCCTCTGAAGTACCAGCATAGATGTGTACGTATCTTTACTGAACGCAAAACTTGCACAGCTGCCATTTTTGGCAACAATCCTGCCCTACCAGTAGGTTTTGCACTGGGAAGTATTGAGGACAGAACAGCAATACAGTATGTGAATGCTGCTAAGCCAACGGACAATTTCACATTTAAATGTCATCGTTCTAGAGGCAATTGGAACGAAGAAGATATTTATGCAGTTAACTCAATAGCATTTCATCCAGTGCATGGAACATTTGCTACTGCTGGGTCTGATGGTCGTTTTTGCTTCTGGGATAAAGATGTCCGTACTAAACTGAAGACTTCTGAATCTCTTGACCAGCCAATTACTAGTTGTTCTTTTAATGCTCAAGGGAATATTTTTGCTTATTCTTCTAGTTATGATTGGTCAAAGGGACCTCAAGTATATGACCCAACAAAGATGAAGCCACATATTTTTTTGAGATCCTGTTTTGTAGACTTAACACCAACACCTAAGAAGCCTTAGTTTGTAACTTAGTTGTTGACTATTGCTAAGTTTTGTTTTGATTTAATAAATATAACAAATTATAACAAATACACGTTTATAATAATAGTTTAGTTTTCTTGATTTAGTTTGGATTATATTAAATAATAAATTACAATATGTCTATTAACATTATGTTACATATAAATACATTCAATTATATTAATTTAGTCTGCACACTCTTAAAAAATAGAAATTTGACTGGATAAAAGGGAAAATATTTAATTAAAATATACACTTAAAACCTGTTGCAAACAATTGCAAAATGTAAATCCTGTGAAGACGAAAACTGAATCAACGAGGTAAATGTGAATTTTATGACAATTTAAAATAAAACATATTATTATTTGGTTCTTACAGTGCTTCTTACAGTACTTGTGATGTGTTAATGGGGATAAGTCTGTTAGCGGGACATCGCGTTTCTTTAAGACTGACCCTTGAATCATTTTATTTGGTTTCCTGCGTTTTACAACTTTCACATAATATATATATTAATATTAATATTTGAAGTATTACAATATTATAATTAGAACCTATAGATTAAATACAAATTGTAAATTTCTTTGGTGCATGTTATGGATGTGCTTGGCTGAATGAAATTGCTCAAAAAAATTATTATTACAAAGTTTGACCAAATGCCATTACAATGGGATTAATCTGTTCTAAAAATTTTAGATTGAAAATTGTACATTGATAGATTCATACTATTAGTCCTACTCCTACGTCTAGCAATGCCTTGCAATCGTTCACTTTCAATTGTAACATTCATTGCTACGACTTCTGATTTTCTTAAAAATTCTCCTCACATAGTTTAGCAAAAGCAGTTCTATCAATTTAATATGTATTTACTCGATTAAAATCCTTTGCATAACTAAGGTGATTTGGACTTTCTACTAATCGATAAAATCAAAAAGTGGATAATATGCACTAAACAATTCTTCTTAAAGTTATCCACTGGTTTAATTTTTTTTTAGGAAGGGAATAACGCAAGATCTTCATAACTTGGTCATGGGTACGAGTATTGGCCGAGACCCAATTCCGAAACGTGATGCCATTCAAGTCTCTATTGTCATGTCAGAACGGCAAGAACACAAAGCCCATAAATCTCAGCACTGAGTTGCTCGACATTCAAACATCTCGATGTCATCAGGTCTAAAAAAAAAAAAATAATAAAAATTGAAACTTTGCAAAAAGTCTGAATGTCATTTGGTGCACTCGTAAAAAAACTCTCATTGGATTTGTTGTTCTACAGATGAATTTCTCTTCAAAAACAGACTTTGGAAATGGCCTAACGGTCAATAATGCTTTGTGAATGTTTTTAAACTGAATGAATTGCAACTCCCAGTATTTATTTGAACAGAATCTTGCAGGCGTGAAATTCAAATGTGACACTGTAAACTACCAACTTCAGACAATTCAAAAGCGATTCAGTACATCATTAATAGAATGGGCGGAAATTAACAATTGAATCATTACTTAAAGTTTCTTTGACAGAAATTGTTGAAAAATGTTATTGCCGTGAACATGGCAGACCGGGTAATAAGTATAAGAGGAGTTTCACATAGTCTCACGACACAGGTGATGATGTTTGTAGATATGCAAATCCCGACTCGCACAGGATTTATTTTGTTGCTCCTCTGCAGAATAAATGGCCAGCCGATAAGCTTTTGTGAGGAACAGTTTTGCTACAACAGCGATGGACTTTTGAAAAATATTTCCAAATTAGAAGATGCTCAGGATTACTGCTACAAGAACGACAGCTGGTTGCTTGAAATTTACGATTCCAAGCAGCTTAATAGCATTTCCACAAATATTACAGGCAGGGGACCGACTTTGTTGAACACCATTGGCAAAGTTGCTTATGGATGGACGAGCATATTTGATGACCCATTAACAAGTAAAATTAATCAATTATACAACATTAATATGCAGGAAAAATTTACGCTCCGCATTTTTATCAAAACTTAATGCAATGAAATCATTTTCATGATTTAAAAATTTAATTTAAAAAAATAAAGATATCAATGTCGATGAAAGCCGAGGCCAGGATTTTCTATATTTAAATGTGACTGGAGGACAATTATATTTTCAAGGAGCAGACAAATTATACGCTGGACCAGCTGTTTGCCGAGTGCCAGGTTAATAAATTTAGATAATTAATTTTAAAGAAGAATTTGGTGTCTTTAATGTCTCCGAGCTTGTGACGAAAGTTTTAGATTTTGTTTAATAATTCAAAATGTTTGCAAGATTTGGTAAAACTTTTTTATAACAGCGTCAGAAGTAAACTGAACGAATTTTAATTAAACGTGCCAGTGATACAACTGCGAATATAAATGAAATTTAATTTTAAACATTATTTGAAATTATTTTTATTTGCACATCGTTTTATCTAGGCAATTGTTCCAATGGATATTGCTATGAGGTTATAAGCACCCCATACAGTTGGTTTAGAAGTGAAGTTTATTGCTATACAAACGGGTCGGCAGTGATCGGTGGCTATGGTCATCTGGCAACTTTTCAAGGAATGACTTTCGATGAAATTGCCAATTTAAGCTTTGTCAATTTGTTGCGGGAAAATAGAAGATACTGGGTCGGTTATTCGAAACTAGTTTACAAGTGGTTACATTCAAGTATGTTTATTTAATGTTACCTGTAATTAGTAAAAATCAGAAAAATTTAATTAATTAAAAATGAATTGACTATTATTAATTTAACAATTAAGAATTTAGAAACAAATTCTGTAACATGTTTACGCAGACACCAGAGCTTACTTAGCCTACTTTGGTCAAAATCGTTCAATTTTGACAACATCGAGTCCAAACGAATCTTATTTCGTTTACATGGAAAAAAAGATTCCAATTTTAACCTTAGAATGGTACGAAAAACCTCTTGGAAATCAAAGCTTTCTGCTTATTTGCATGAAAGGTAAACTAAGAATGTCAGTTTATGATAGAATCTTTAAGTTTTATTCATAATTTAATTATTTAGATATTATAATTATTAAATTTCCTAGATTTGTCTTGATATGTAATATAGCTAAGTAGTTAAATACGCCGATTAAGATGAATGTTTGAGATAGACTTTAGTTTATAATGTCGAACCATAACTTCATTTTTAATTTGCATACTGAATTTGCTAAAGTTTTTCGATATAGATTAAAAATAACGCACATTGCTTTCTCTTCAGGCATCACAACTTCCACAAAACTAACCAGTGCCTTGACGACACTCACAACAGGTATAGGAATGTTTTTCATGTTTAACCTTTTATATGTAGTCAGACATATTCGTAAATAGAGACTTATTTTTCAAGAAGGACCAACTCTTTTGCCATTTACGTGACATTTGAAACAATGAATAACTCGATAATGAATCACCATTTATGAAATGTTTTAAAACAATTAAGGTATTTTAACTTGTGTATAATAATAATGTACTTAATATACCTTGTATATTTATATCAATGCAGGCCTTACATTTATATCGACAGCAGGCCTTACAACTATCTTGTCACAAACATCGACGGATGGTATTCAAAGAACTTTGGCATGTAATAAATAAAACTAATATTTTAACAATAAAACTAGAAACATTAAGTCTTTTATTAAATAATTTATTAATTATCAAAAGTTAAATAATAATTTATTATTGACGAAAAAATTATTCTGATTACTAAATTAGTAACATCAGCCCTAACAACTGCAACAACAACAACAACAACAACAAATCACACAACTGCACAGATTGTGACTGTAAACAATTCTAAAGGTTTGAATTCATCTGAAATTGAAAATTATGATTTAAAAATTTATATATTTTTCAGAATCAGCAGTTTTACTCTCGCTACTTTTACCAATCTTCCTGTGGCTTGTCTTTTCCATCTGTTTCGTCTGCTTCATTTTACCTTTTTGCCTGAAAAGGTAAGTAGATTTTGATCATTTGATCTGCCCTTAGATACCCCAACTATTTCTCCATATTTCTATCTCATTACTAAGTTACTAATGATCATATTATCAATATCATTTGTGCTATCTTCTCCAGAAATCCCAGGAAAAGATCACTTAATACTTTCTGATTTGTTGACAGAATGGATTCACATGCAAACGATTCAACCGTGTGCTTTTTCAAAATTCCCTCGGTCATTTTTGTATCTTTCTTCATAATCTTTGAATCTACTTAATATTTAAACATATTATTACATAACCAAATGTACAAAATTAAAATAATTCAATTGGAACATCCATTCGGGCTGTCCTTTTTTTTTTTTTTTTACAAAACATTCGATGTAATTATGTAATTAGTTGTAATTGTATTCACTTTGTTTTCTTGTTCAATAAAAAATAAATAAATAAAAGTGTTCCGTATTAACCAAAAAACAAAGAACTTTTAGGAGTCTCTTCATGATTGATTTCCTATGCATTAATAATCAATAATAATATTAAATATTATTAGTGTCGTTGGTATTATTATATAAGTAATATTATCAATTAGACTGTTAAAATATTTGCTTCACTCTCCAAGTTGATTTATTAAAACAAATTGGTTTTTAATTTAAAAAAAAAGGAATTTAAAATGGAAAAGTATTTTTATATCAAACCAAGTGATCCATCACGAGTTGACTGTCTTAAAAAACTGGTTCATGTTTATAAAAATTAGAAAATAATTAGATTAAATCAAGTGAAACTACATTAATTTATTAATAAATCACAGTAACGTGACTTGTTGCCAGTTAATCATATTTATTGGTATCAGAGGCATTCAATAAATATTATGGTTTTAAAGCTTGCATTGTCTTTGGAGTCTTTGAATAACTTCGTAAATATAATCTTACTGTAATGTTTAATTGTTTAAAACTAAAATTACGAATATTTCAGTGTTTTTTTCCTTTCACATTGAATAAATTCGTCTTTGTAAGCTATCTCACCCACGGCAACCGTGGAATAAACAAATACTACTACCATAAAAACTCTTGTTCTGAACATTGCAGCAAAGCTTATCATCCTACATAAGCGGAATTTATATGGTAATTTTTACTTAATATAATAGTTAACTTACTTAGCTTATTAAATTCGATAAAAGTAAGATCAATGAAATTAGTTTTAAATTCAGACTAAAAAGCTAAAATTAGCAATTTTAAGAAACTCATCTTTTCGCTAGAAATTTGCAACTATTCAAACAATTCTTTAAATAATAAAGTTAATAATTTATGACATTGCAATGCTTATCCACGAAACACCCCAGCATTCTAAGAACACTTTATTTCATAAATCTTGCACAACCTAGTTATATGATGTCAGTAAAAAATAAAGGACAAAAGATGTTGTAGCATTCACAATTTTGTAAAAAAATCTAGGTCTTATTCCATTCATTTTAGTTAATACTTAATAATCATTGTTGATAAAAATATTTAATTTAAATTAAAAAAAATCAAAGCCATTTGTCTTTTAGTTTAGGGGTGTGTAAACTATATCCTCACAAACATTAATTCAATAAATAAGGAATGAAAACTGCAAAGTTCCGGAAAGTTAACAAAAACTGTCTTCTAGAAGTTTACGAGATGTTGATTAACCTAATAATATGTTGTGTTGTTGATCAGCTTTACTAAAAAAAAAAAAACCTAATAACTCGTCTCGGTCATTTGACGTCTCAATCGCGAGAGTTGACATCTGAACTATAGAATGTCAGATGATCGGATAATGCTATAATAGATTGATAGACAGAAGGTGTATGTATGAATGAATGAACGTTACATGCGACTGACGTGATTGATTGTCTTCAAATCAGCTTACAAAGGTAGGGAGAGACCGACTACTGGGGCGGCAATACAGTCGTAGTGCGTCTTGGATGTTATGTAAATGGTGGATAGAGTGCAAAGTGACTTCACCTTTTACTCGGATCTAGAAGCCATTTCCATCTTCGTTTCGGACATCACATCCTCCACAAACTGTCTTGATAACATTCACGACAGGAAAACGTCAATGAATTAAATCTTTTTTCACTTTTAACCTGTGCAACTCTTTTGCATGCAGTCAGACATATTGTCTTAGTAGAAAGTTATTTTTAAAAAGCGCCAACTCTTTTGCTGTGAATAGAAGCTTATATTTGCCATTCATTCTCATCACGGTTGCAATTTTTAAAATGTAATAAAGCTTTGTGAATGAAACATTTTAAATAGAATCATTTAAAGTATATTCATATTCGACGCAGCAGTAACAACTGCAAGTCTTACGATTATCTTGCCAAACAGTTCTTCTATCTTATTGCCCTACCTCACATACTTTATTAACAATTTTGAATTATTATTACGGAAATTAATTTCACTATGTTCGATATCTACTAAATGAGGCATCAATAATTTTTAATGTTACAATCAGCCTTTAGAAAATAAATTGGCAAAGTTTGCGTTTCCTTTCCTCAGCCAGTTCATCCTGACTGTCCGAATATAGAAGTACGTGTATATCTTTTTATATGTACATTTACGTATACATATTCAGTGTGTTTGCATTAATTAATTTAAAAAGTAACAAATGACTTAATTTTTTATTAAGTGCCCCTTACGTATTCTGAGAAGTTTTGATTTTATTGGTTTGATTGCCACATATGATACAACTGAAAAAAGATATTTTTGAACTTATGACATGAAAATCTTTAGCTTAAGTTTCGTTTGCAAATTTATTAAGCAGAAAAGTTACTTCGACAATTTTAGGAATTACATTGTATCAAATTACATTAACAGAACAAATAGATCAACAAAATTTTTTTAAGTTGTTAATAATTAATTCGTAGAAATTTTGAAACTTAGTACATTTGATTTCTTTCGGCATCACTATCCGTTATGTGTCAGTATTTTAAGAGATCACTAGTTTCTATTTAATAATAACAAAATTAATAATTGAACTATATCATTTAAAAATATTGGAAAATAATAATTGTAACAATCCTAAAATGTCCGAAAGTAGCAGCCCATAACAGGGCGTTGAAAGGGCGTCTAATTGGCGTTAAAAAATTGTTAGATTAATAGTGGACGGAGTCAAGTTTTTTACAAAAGCTAGCTGACTATTCAAATGTAAGCGAGATTTTTAAGAAGCACAGTGAATATAAAATACAAGTTTAAGTTGGATAATCACTTCAATCCGACAGATAACAACTGAAGTAACAAAATAAGGACTTTTAAGTGAATCAAATGTCTTTTTTTAAGTAATTAATTGAAACTGATGCAATTTATTTTTAAAATTAGGTATATCAAAATTAAAAATATGCAATCTCACATGAGCATTGGGTTCATTTTTCTTGTTATCGGCGGTTTACTTGGGCAAGAATTCTGCGATAATCAATACTGCTACATAACTGATGGAGAACTGAAATCTATCACCAGTTTGAAAGATGCTCAAAACATTTGCACCAACAACGACAGTTCAAGCTGGTTGCTGGAAATATATGGCTCAGTCAGTTATCTTAAACTATTTACACACGGATTCACAAACCCTATTTTATGCAACACATTAGGCAGTGTCGCTATCACATGGAATAGCGTTACTAACGGCCCATTACCAAGTGAGAATAAAGTGCTTTTACAAAAATTTTTTGATTGTTGTTGATATTTTATATAAATGTAATTATAAATTGATAAATTAATTTTCCAAAAATAGCTGGCGTAACAGTCGATGAAACCGCTGGCAAAGATTTTCTTTTTTTACGCGTTGTCGGAGGGCAACTAAGTTTCTTCGGCGGTGACAAAAACATGCAAGGCAAATACATTTGCCGTTTTCCAGGTGAATATTTAAGCAACATTTCCAATACTTTAGCAAACCGATGATTGATGCCATAACATTAGCTATCATTATAAAACCATTAACGTTGGTGTAATGCTGCTTTATTAAATCTTAATTAAACAAACCAATTTGTGGTTACTTTTAGTCATCCATTTTCAATAAAACATAATCACAGATTGTACAACTTCACAGTTTGTTAGTTAATAAATAATGATTCACCTTTCAAACTAACTGCTTAAACGGTGTTTCAGGCAACTGCACCGGAGGATATTGCTACAGCATATATAAATTGACTTTTAGCTGGTTTAGAAGTGAATCTTACTGCTACACAAATCAATTTGGTGTGGACAAGGACTACGGTCACTTGGCAACCTTTGATGGAATGACATACGACGAAATTTCGAACCTGAGTTTTGTTAGCCAGTTGACATCGAATACACCATATTGGATCGGATATTCAAAACTTATTTACACATGGCAACATTCAAGTCGGTATTTAAAATATAATTTAATAAAAACAAAGTCTTGACAATATTTAAACAAAATAATAATTAAATTAAATTTTAAACTTCTCCACAGATAACAGGAGTTTTATGTTAGTTTTTGACGCTCCAGATCCACTTACCACTGCTTCGTTTAGTGGAACTGTACAGCCCATGTACTATGTTTACCTTGATGTCGCTGTACAGGCTAATAAAGAAAGGGTTACGGGCAATGATCAATTTCAAATTATTTGCATGAGAGGTAATCACATTTAATATATGGTTCGTATACTCAGTATGGAATTAAAGAGTAAGTTATTCTTATTCTTACAATGTGGTTAAATGCTACTTTTCTAATCAGCTAATTCGAAGGACAAATTTTTCCAACAAAAGGTTTCCAACTTTAGCTGATTCATATTTGCTTAAATGGAAGTGTAAATGAAATTTTGCATCTAACCACACAATCTAAAATTAAAGGCACTATTTTTTCTATAAGTTGTTTATTTTTAGTGTTTTTTCTTTCAATTTGAATAAAATATAAATATTTTTTAGATAACTTACCCACGACAACCGTGAAACAGACAAGTACCATTACCTCTTCAGGTATCCACAAATTGCTTTTTTTCAAATTTTTAATAATGAAAAGTTGTTGTTTGTCATCTTATTAATGTTATCCGAGTAAATAGCTTTATAATTTATTAACCCCTTCCTGCTTTCACATGAATCTTGTCGTAGGCTTGTTCTTGATTTTCAAATGTTAAGTAATGAAGAGTTGTCATTCTATTTATTGCTGATTTTAATAATAAAATTATTATATTTCAGTCTCCTGCCCTTAAGTTATTCAGATTTTTTAAAAGTTGCAGCCAAAGATATCAGTTTAATTAAAATTAACAAATATAACGAGTTTTCCACATATGTGCAAGTAAAAACATTACGTCATTAATATGGCGAATTATTTATTTTCGTTTGTGCTTTCATTTGGATTAAATTTGTATTTTTAAATTGTCACAGCAACTACAGGGCAAACAAGTGTCACCGTTACTCCAGTTTCAGGTACCTTGACCGTGATTTTTAAATTTTCAAATGGTGCAAATTCAAAAGGTGTTCCATTCTAAACGATGCGCGCAATTTTTTAGAATTACAAAATTAATTAAAAATCAAGATTATTATACCTTTAGTAGTTCAATTCATAGTCTTCAAAATTAATTGATTGATAATGTGTCACTTGCATAAAATTAGAAAAGTAAAATAGGTTTAATGCAAAATATGCCTCCCTAAAGTGAATCCCAAATCCAATGACGGAAGGTTTCACAACATCATAAGAATCAAAAGACTTTAATTGAATATTTAAATTTATACTTGTGTTTAAGAAATATTTAAGTTGGAATTTTATTTAAATTTTTCAGAATCTACCATAATACTTTTATTAGTTCTGCCAATCCTGTTGTGGCTGGTGTTTTCCATCAGTTTTATATGGTGCATTTTACCTGTTTGTGTGAACAGGTAAACATATTTTAAATAAAAAATTAATAAATAGTTGTTTAATAATATTAATAAAATTTCTTTATTAAATAGTTTCTATAAAAAATTTATTTGTAAATTTCTATCATAAAGAATAAATATCACAATAACTTTTTTAATTTTTCCAGAAATACAAGAAAAGAAGCAACCAATTCTTGAATAGATCTTCTTTAATTAGATATTGTGTAATGATCGAATGTGACGATTGATGTGACAATTACATTGTTGTTTCTGTAACGTTATGCAAAAAACATTCATATCAATACCATAATGCATAGTATTATATTACAAACCTATGTAGGATTTTGTTCTGAACATCAAATGATTACACTTTAACATTTTGACTGTTTTTAATTAAATAGTTAGGACAATTTGTTTATGAAATAAGAAAGTAAACAGGAAAAAATTACATTAGTCGATATAATTGTTATTATGTATTTTTAGAAATGTGTCGTGCCGAAAAATATTGAAAGAAAATGTCAGATAGTAGCAGTCCATAACAAGGCGTTGAAAGATTGTTAGATTAACAGCGGACGGAGTCAAGTTTTATGCCTAAAGTTAGCTAACTATTCAAATGTAAGCGAGATTGTCAAGAGGCACAGTGAATATAAAATAAAAGTTTAAGTTGGACAATCACTTCAATCCGTTAAGGAACAACTGAATGCAAGATAACGACTTTTAAGTAAATAAAATGTCTTTTTAAAGTAATTAATTGAAACTGATGCAATTTATTTTTAATATTAGGTTTATCAAAATTAAAGATATGCAATCTCTCACGAGCATTTGGTTCATTTTTCTTGTTATTGGCGGGTTACATGGGCAAGAATTCTGCGATAATCAATACTGTTACATAACTGACGGACAACTGAAAACTATCAACAGTTTGAAAGAGGCTCAAGACATTTGCACCAACAACGACAGTTCAAGCTGGTTGCTGGAAATATACGGCTATGGAAGTTTTCTGGAAATACAACAAAGATTCCAAAATCAAGTTATATGCAACACATTCGGCATTGTCTATAACGCATGGACAAGCGTTAATAACAGCCAGTTACCATGTAAAAATAACGTGTTACCAAAATTATTGATTATTATTCATATTTTATATAAATGTAATTATAAATTAATAAATTAATTTTTTTTAAATAGCTGGCTTAACAGTCGATGAAACCGCTGGCAAAGATTTTCTTTTTTTACGCGTTGTCGGAGGGCAGCTAAGTTTCTATGGTGCAGACAAAAGCTTCAAACTCTCGTACATTTGCCGTTTTGCAGGTGAATAATTCAGCAACATTTCCAATATTTTAGCAAACCGATGACTGATGCCATAACATTAGCTATCATTATAAAACCATTAACGTTGGTGTAATGCTTCTTTATTAAATCTTAATTAAACAAACCAATTTGTTTGTGTTTGTGATCATTGGTTATTTTGAGTCGTCCATTTTCCATAAAACAAAAAATAAAAATTTATAAAACATACATACACAGCTTGTACAACTTCACAGTTTATTAGTTAATATTCATGCCCATTTTGATTGAAATAAAAAAGTATTATTAGCAAGGCGAGAAAGTAAAAATTAAGTAAAAAAAATTATTAAAAAATAACAAAAAATACTCCACTAAAAATAATCTGGCTATAAGTTTTTAAATCAATTCCCAATTCAAAAGTTACAGCATTTTACTCAAGTCTAAAAGAAATTGAATATTGGTTTGTTTTCCTCAAGTTTGCAGTATGCTACCTTCGAATCAATGCTTGCATCGCTTCTTATCATAGTGGAATGATCCTGGCGTACGCAAACTAGCAATAAAACTAATAAGTGTTTAAACAGTTTAGTATAAATTTCGTTACTATCATTTTTTAAATTATCCCTAGGATAAAAAAACATGAAAACTGAATTGAAATGCTGATTTGTGGTGATAATAATATGAAAGAAACTTAACACTCAACGGGTGGAGGATGTTAGACTCTTGTCCTGAGCCTTGCAGTAAAGTTTATCATCTTGCTAAAGTGGAATTTATACGGTAATTACTCTCATTATAAAAGTGTCATTCTGTTAATAACTCACATAGCTTATTAAATTCGATAAAAGACAATATATAAGATAAAAGATAATATTAATGAAGTTAGTTTTAAGTTCAGACTTAGATTTTTAATCTAAAATTAGCAATTTTAAGAAACTCATCTGTTCGCTAGAAAATTGCAACTTTTCAAACAATTCTTTGAATAATAAAGTTAAGAATTTATGACATTGTAATGCCTAGCCACGAAACACCCCAGCATTCTAAGAATACTTTATTTCATAAATCTTGCACAACCTAGTTATATGATGACAATATAAAATAAAAGACAGAAAACATTGTAGCATTCCCAATTTTGTAAAAAATCTAGGTTTTATTCCATTCATTTTAGTTAATTCTATCATTGCTGATAAAAATATTTAATTTAAATTAAAAAATTAAAGCCTTTGAGTTAAAAAATTAAACAGAACAAAAAAATGGTTTAGGCAATATCATTATAATTGTGTATTTTTAAAATTATCTCGTGAAGAAAACACATTCTTTGTAACATTCATAATGATTTAAATCTAAACTAGAGTCTAAATTTAAATCTTTAACTTATCAAATGACATCTAATGTTTTGAAAATTTAGTAGACTTTGAGTTTAGGGGTGTATAAATGAAATCCTCACGAACATTAAATGCGATAAATAAGGAATTAAAACTGCAGAGTTCCTAAAAATTACTAAAGTATGTCTTCTAAAAGCTTTCTAGATGTTGATTAACCTAAATAATTACGAGATGTTGATTAACCTAAATAATTACGAGATGTTGATTAACCTAAATAATTACGAGATGTTGATTAACCTAAATAATTACGAGATGTTGATTAACCTAAATAATTACGAGATGTTGATTAACCTAAATAATTTGTCGTGTTGCTGATCAGCTGTCTCGCACATTTGACATTTCAATCGTGAGAGTTGACAACTGAACTATAGAATATTAGATGGGCGGATAATGCTATAATAGATTGTTACATAGAAGTTGTATGTATGAATGAATGAAATGGCTGTCATGCTACATGTGTCTGACCTGATTGATGGTCAGCAACAATCGCATCCTGTCTTCAAACCAGCATACAAAGGTAGGGAGCGACTGACTACTGGGGCAGCAATACAGTCGTAATGCGTCTTGGATGTTATGTAAATGGTGGATAAAGTACAAAGTGACTTCACCTTTCACTGGGATCTAGAAGGCATTTCCATCTTCGGTTCAGACATTACATCCTCCACAAACTGTCTTGATAACATTCAAGATGGAAAACGTCAATGAATGAAAGCAGTTTTTACTTTTAACCTGTGCAACTCTTTCGTATGCAGTCAGACATAATGTCTTAATAGAAAGTTATTTTAAAAACGCTATATGTAAGTACTTTAAAAGATTACAAGTTGTATTTAATAATAATAAAATTAATAATTGAACTATTTCATTTAAAATTTTTAAAAAATAATAATAATGTTTAAAAAGTCTATCTTTATTGTTTATATGACCAATTCTCATTAATGCAAAATATAAAATAAGAAATGTTGTGCCTCATACATATAACCTATTATAGGCTTTTTTAGTCACTAAGTGAAGTCACCAGTGAAGCTTGCACATTAAGATGACAACATATCATCATTAGAATCAAAATTATTAATTAAAAGTGTCACAACAATCAGTTTCGAATCCGTTTGAAATCCAACATTTGAGATTGAAAGATAAGTCTTAGAATAACTTATTTAAAAAAGTTATTGGCTGTAAAAGTAAGTCATCTTATTGTAATGTCTACCAATAACACTCAAGCGGCAGTCCAACAATATTCAAAGAATACTGTATGAAGTATAAAGGCTTTGTTATTCGAAATCTCGATTTTATTTCATAAATTTTGCTTAATAATAACAACATGTAAGTGCTAAGTTGTACTACAGCTAATAGTGACCTTGGAGTTTTTTTGTAATTATAACAATTCTAAAATATCCGAAAGTAACATAACAGGGCGTTGAATGGGCGCGTTAAAAGATTATTAGATTAATAGTGCACGGAGCCAAGTTTTACGACAAAAGTTATCTGACTATTCAAATGTAAGCGGGATTATCAAAAGGCACAGTGAATATAAAATACAAGTTTCAGTTTGACAATCACTTCAATCCGGTAAGTAACAACTGAAGTAACAAGATAAGGACTTTTAAGTGAATAAAATGTCTTTTTAAGATAATTAATTGAAACTGATGCAATTTATTGTTAATATCAGGTATATCAAAATTAAAGATATGCAATCATACATGAGCATTGGGTTTATTTTTCTTGTTATCGGCGGGTTATTTGGGCAAATTCTGCGATAAACATACTGCTACAAACGATGGAGAACTGAAAACTATCACCAGTTTGAAAGATGCTCAAGACATTTGCACCAACAACGACAGTTCAAGCTGGTTGCTGGAAATATATGGCTCAGTCAGTTATCTGAAACTATTTACACACGGATTCACAAACCCTATTTTATGCAACACATTAGGCAGTGTCGCTATAACATGGAATAGCGTTACTAACGGCCCATTACCAAGTGAGAATAAAGTGCTTTTACAAAAATTTTGTACTTGGCAACTTTTGATGGAATGACATACGACGAAATTTCAAAACTGAGCTTTGTTAGCCAGTTGAAAGCAAATACACCATTTTGGATCGGATATTCAAAACTTATTTACACATGGCAACATTCAAGTTGGTATTTAATATAAAAATTTAATAAATATAAAGTCATGACAATATTTAAACAAAATTAAATTAAATTGAATTTTAAACATATCCACAGATAACAGGAGTTTTATGTTACTTTTTGACGCTCCAGATCCACTTACCACTGCTTCGTTTAGTGGAACTGTACAGCCCCCGTACTATGTTTACCTTGATATCGCTACACAAACTAACAAAGAGAGAGTTACGGGCAATGATCAATTTCAAATTATTTGCATGAGAGGTAATCACATTTACTTTTTTGTACATTTATATATTGTTTGTATACTCGGTATGTAATTGAATAGTAAGTTATTTTTATTTTTACAATGTGATCAAATGCTTTTCTAATCAGCTAATTCGAAGGACAAATTTAGCCAGTTTCCAACTTTGCTGATACATATTTGCTTAAATGGAAGTGTAAATAAAATTTTGCACTCTAACCATACAATGTAAAATTAAAGGCACCGTTTTTTCTATAAGTTTTTAGTGTTTTTTTCTTTCAATTTAAATAAATTCGTATTTGCAAGATAATTCACCCACGACAACCGTGAAACAGATAAGTACCATTACCTCTTCAGGTATCCACAAATTGTTTTTTCAAATTTATAGTAATGTAAAAGTTGTCGTTTGTCATCTTATTAATGTTATCCGAGTAAATAGCTTTATAATTAATTATAATTTATTAACCCCTTCCTGCTTTCACATGAATCTTGTCGTTGGCTGGTTCTTGATTTTCAAATGTTAAGTAATGAAGAGTTGTCATTCTATTTATTGCTGAGTTTTATAATAAAATTATTATATTTCAGTCTCTTGCTCTCAAGTTATTTAGATTTTTAAAAAATTTCAGCCAAAGATCAGTTTAATTAAAATTAACAAATATAACGAGTTTTCCACATATGTGCAAGTAAAAACATTACGTCATTAATATGGCGAATTATTTATTTTCGTTTGTTCTTTCATTTGGATTAAATTTGTATTTTTAAATTGTCACAGCAACTACAGGGCAAACAAGTGTCACCGTTACTCCAGTTTCAGGTGCCTTGACCGTGATTTTTAAATTTTCAAATGGTGCATAATGAAAGGGGTGCGTTGCCATTCTAAACGATGCTCTCAATTTTTTAGAATTAATTAAAATTAATTAATTAAAAATCAAGATTAATTAACCTTTGGTAGTTCAATTCATAGTCTTCAAAATTAATTGATTGATAATGTGTAACTTGCATAAAATTAGGTTTAATGCAAAATATGCCTCCCTCAAGTGAATCCTAAATCCAATGACGGCAGGTTTCACAACATCCCAAGAATCAAAAGACTTTAATTAAATATTTAAATTTATACTTGTGTTTAAGAAATGTTTAAGTTGGAATTTTATTTAAAATTTTCAGAATCTACCATAATACTTTCATTAGTTCTGCCAACCCTGTTGTGGCTGGTGTTTGCCATCAGTTTTATATGGGGCATTTTACCTTTTTGTGTCAACAGGTAAATATGATTTCGATAAAGAATTGATAATCTGTTGTTAAGTCTTATTAATTAATTTAATTATAAGAAAAAATACAGAAAATAATTGTTTGATTTTTTCCAGAAAGATTAAAAAAAGAGAAAGCAATCCTTGACTAGATTTTCTCTAATTAGAGATGTGATGCTTGAATGTGACTATTTTTTACATTTTGTTTAATAACAGTAATTAATCAATTTGTTTTCACAAAGTTCTGCTAAAACATTCTTAACAATGCCTCAATACATATTTAATAAATTTTATTAAATTATTAGTTGATTTGAAATTTTAAGAATTTTATTTTTGTTGTTTTTTTTTATTTTCTGGGGAGGAGTTTGTTTTACCCCTTTCAAAAACTTTTAAAGTCTAGCATTCGAATTTCGAATTATTACGTCTACATTTACTCCCGACGCATTGCAGAACATAAAAGTTTTGTTATCACTTCCCTGAGAGATGAGATGAGAGTGCTGCCATGTAATAAAATAAATTTAAGTAAGCGGATAAATAAAATAAATATTTAGGTATTCGTTCAGATGACAGAAAAACATTGGTTATCAGGACGGATAAATTTTGATCGTAATTGTAAAAATTTCACAGCGTTTTACGAATATTTTATATGTCATTGAATTTGAAATTACAATCAATGTAAAATTTAAGATTTCATTTAAGATGTTGGAGAGATGTCGTTAAATCATTTTATCACTGGCTTTCATGAATGTTTAAGATGTTTCTATTGGTTTATTCTTTATGATAATTAATTGATTAATAGCATTTATTAAGTTATTTTAACAAACTTCAAAAAAAATTATTTAGCAACTAAAACTCACTTTACAAACTGAAAAATAATCAAAAGAGCAACATTTAGATGAAATGGTCATGAAATAATCTTGACATGTTTGCTACATTGTGCCAGGGTTGACAATTGTAACCAGTCCTACAGATCTACAGATTTTCCAAAGACTCGAAGAATATTTCAATAGAATCATCAAGTAACCTTTACTATTTGATTAAGTCATGTTTAAACTTATGACTTCATCTTCACAGAATCAACTATCTTGATATCCTTCCTTTAACCAATGGTATTTTAGCCGATATTTTTTGTTAGCTAAGTCTTGCGCATTTTACCTTTATATGTCAAGATTTCTTAATGTCAAGTTTTGCTCAAGATATTTATTCTCATAATTCTGACAATCTTGATATTCAATTCCTTTCAGGAATTTATTATTATATTTATTATCTATTGATCAAGAGATAGCCCAAATAAATATAAAAATAGAACTGGTTTATTCGCAAGATGACGATTGATATAACCCGTTATTTGAGAGATGTCACCAATAAATAAAAAATTTAGTCAAACCTTCGATAGATGGCATTTGATATGTATGTTTTCATTAGATGACACCAATAAATATAAAATTTCAGTCATATATACGATAGAGAGCAAAACAAATACGAAATTTCAATCATACATTCAAAACATGGTGCTCTATATTTATTTTATGTTCGAAAGATGGCACTAATAAATAACAATTTTTAGTCATACATTCGATAGATGTCACAATGGCGGTTGTTATGCTAAGGACTTACAAAATAAGAAGACATTTAATGTGAAAAGCAATCAATTAAAAAACTAGTAACTACTTTAAATGATGTGAAATATATGTTGAAAAGATTGGAAATATATCGATAAATTTAGACAATTTACAAAAAAATATCTCGTTTAAGGTTTACAATGAGTTTCAAAAACAAAAAAAAATTGTGAAATGACAATCGTGAGAGTTGACAGCTGAACTATAGAATGTCAGGTGGGCGAGTAATGCTATAATAGATTGACAGACAGAAGTTGTATGTATGAATGAATGAATGGGCTGTCATGCTACATGTGACTGACGTGATTGATTGTCAGCAACAATCGCAACATGTCTTCAAACCAGCCTACAAAGATAGTGAGAAGGCATTACAGTCGTAATGCGTCTTGGATGTTATGTAAATGGTGGTTAAAGTACAAAGTGACTTCACCTTTTACTCGGATCTAGAAGGCATTTCCATCTTCGTTTCGGACATCACATCCTCCACAAAGTGTCTTGATAACATTCACGACAGGAAAACGTCAATGAATGAAAGCCTTTTTCACTTTTAACTTGTGCAACTCTTTTGCATGCAGTCAGAGTAGAAAGTTATTTTTAAAAAGCGCCAACTCTTTTGCTGTGAATAGAAGCTTTTATTTGCCATTCATTCTCGTCGCGATTGGGATTTTTAAAATGTAATAAAGCTTTGTTAAAGAAACATTTTAAATAGAATCATTTAAAGTATATTCATATTCGACGCAGCCGTAACAGTTGCAAGTCTTACGATTACCTTGCCAAACAATTCTTCTATCTTATTAACAGTCTTGAATTATTATTATTACGGAAATTATTTTGTTAGCAGCAACAAACTGATTCAAATTTAACGAACCATGATGCTTACACGAAATAGCTTTACGATTTACAAACGATCTAACCTGCTGAAGATTGACAACGTTTGTGACAGTCTCTATGTTTGATATCTATTGAATAAGGCACCAATAAATTTTAATGTTACAATCTGAGTAGAAAATAAATTGGCAAAATGTGTGTTTCCTTTCCTTAGTCAGTTCAGTAACAAATAAATTAATTTTTTATTAAGTGCCCCTTACGTGTTCTGAGAAGTTTTGATTTTATTGTTTTGATTGCCACACTTGATAGAACTGAAAACAAGATATTTTTGAACTTAAGACATGAAAATCTTTAGCTTCAGTTCCGGTAGCAAATTAATTAAGCAAAAAAGTTACTTCGACAATTTTAGGAATTACATTGCATCAAATTAACAGAACAAATAGATGAACAAAAATTTTTGATGTCCATAATTAATTCGTTGAATTTTGAAACTCAGTAAATTTGATTTATTTCGGCAACACCATCCGTTATATGTCAGTATTTTAAGAGATGACGAGTTTCTATTTAATAATAACGAAATTAATAATTGAACTATTTCATTTAAAATTATTGCAAAATAATAATTGTAACAATCCTAAAATGTCCGAAAGTTGCAACCCATAACAGGGCGTTGAAAGGGCGTCTAATTGGCGTTAAAAAATTGTTAGATTAATAGTGGACGGAGTCAAGTTTTTTACAAAAGCTACCTGACTATTCAAATGTAAACGAGATTTTCAAGAAGCACAGTGAATATAAAATACAAGTTTAAGTTGGACAATCACTTCAATCCGACAGGTAACAACTGAAGTAACAAAATAAGGACTTTTAAGTGAATAAAATATCTTTTTTAAGTAATTAATTGAAACTGAAGCAATTTATTGTTAATATCAGGTATATCAAATTTAAAGATATGCAATCTCACATGAGCATTGGGATCATTTTTCTTGTTATGGGCGGGTTACTTGGGCAAGAATTCTGCGATAATCAATACTGCTACATAACTGATGGAGAACTGAAAACTATCAACAGTTTGAAAGATGCTCAAAACATTTGCACCAACAACGACAGTTCAAGCTGGTTGCTGGAAATATATGGCTCAGTCAGTTATCTTAAACTATTTACACACGGATTCACAAACCCTATTTTATGCAACACATTAGGCAGTGTCGCTATTACATTTGCCGTATTGCAGGTGAATATTTCAGCAACATTTCCAATACTTTAGTAAACCGATGATTGATGCCATAACATTAGCTATCATTATAAAACCATTAACGTTGGTGTAATGCTGCTTTATTAAATCTTAATTAAACAAACCAATTTGTGGTTACTTTTAGTCGTCCATTTTCCATAAAACATAATCACAACGTGTACAGATTCACAGCTTTTTAGTTAATAAATAATGATTCACCTTTCTAACTAACTGCTTAAATGGTGTTTTTAGGCAACTGCCCCGGAGGATATTGCTACCAGATATATGAAGATGCTAACAGCTGGTTTAGAAGTGAGTCTTACTGCTATACAAATACATTTAGTGTGGACAAGGACTACGGTCACTTGGCAACCTTTGATGGAATGACATACGACGAAATTTCGAAACTGAGTTTTGTTAGCCAGTTGACAACGGATGCACCATATTGGATCGGATATTCAAAACTTGTTTACACATGGAAACATTCAAGTCGGTATATGAAATAAAAATTTAATAAATATAAAGTCATGACAATATTTAAACAAAATAATAATTAAATTAAATTTTAAACATCTCAACAGATAACAGGAGTGTTATGTTAGTTTTTGACAATCCAAATCCTCTCACCACTGCTTTGTTTACTGGAACTGCACTGCCCAGGTACTATGTCTACTTTGATACCGCTACACAAACTAACAAAGAGAGAGTTACGGGCAATGATCAATTTCAAATTATTTGCATGAGAGGTAATCACATTTAATTTTTTGTACAATTATATATGGTTTGTATAATCGGTATGGAATTGAATAGTAAGTTATTTTTACAATGTGATTAAGTTCTAATTTTCTAATCAGCTAATTCGAAGGACAAATTAAAGCCAGTTTCCAACTTTAGCTGATTAATATTTGCTTAATTAGAAACGTAAATGAAATTCTGCATCTAACCATACAATGTAAAATTAAAGGCACTATTTTTCGTTAAGTTGTTTATTTGTTGTGTTTTCTCTTTCAATTTGAATAAATTCGTATTTTTAAGATAACTTACCCACGACAACCGCGAAACAAGCAAGTACTACCGCCATTACCTCTTCAGGTATACACAAATTGTTTTTTTTTCAAATTTCTAATAATGAAAAGGTTGTCGTTTGTCAGTATTACTGTTTATTTGGCCGATCGTTTGAATGTCATAGGTATCTGAATAAATCGCTTTATAATTTATTATAATTTATTGATTCCTTCCTGCTTTCATATGAATCTCGTCGTTGGCTGGTTCTTGATTTTCAAATGTTAAGTAATGAAACAAGAGTTTTCATTCTATTTATTTTTAATAATAAAATTATTATAGCTCAGTCTCCTGCCCTTAAGTTATTCAGATTTTTTAAAAGTTGCAGCCAATGATGTCAATTTAATTAAAATTAACAAATATAACGAGTTGGCCACCTACGTGGAAGTAAAAGCATTACGTTATTAATATGGCGAATTATTTATTTTCGTTGGTTCTTTCATTTAGGTTAAATTTGTATTTATAAATTGTCATAGCAACTACAGGGCGAACAAGTATCACCATTACTCCAGTTTCAGGTAACTTGACTGTGATTTTTGAATTTTCAAATGGCGCATAATGAAAAAGGGTTCTCTGCCATTCTAAGCGATGCGCGCAATTTTTTAGAATTACAAAATTAATTCCAAATCAAGATTAGATAACCTTTGGTAGTTTAATTCATAGCCTTCAAAACTAATTGATTGATAACGTATAACTTGCATAAAATTAGAAAATTAAAATAAGTTAATAAGTCATTAATATGGCGAATTATTTATTTTCGTTGGTTCTTTCATTTAGGTTAAATTTGTATTTATAAATTGTCATAGCAACTACAGGGCAAACAAGTGTCACCGTTACTCCAGTTTCAGGTGCCTTGACTGTATTTTTAAATTTTCAAATGGTGCATAATGAAAAGGGGTGCTCTGCCATTCTAAACAATGCGCGAAATGTTTTAGAATTAATTAAAATTAATTAAAAATCAAGATTAATTAACCTTTGGTAGTTTAATTCATAGCCTTCAAAACTAATTGATTGATAATGTGTAACTTGCATAAAATTAGATATGTGAAATAAGTTTAACGCAAAATATGCCTCCCTCAAGTGAATCCTAAATCCAATGACGGCAGGTTTCACAACATCATAAGAATCAAAAGACTTTAATTAAATATTACAATTTATACTTGCGTTTATAAAATGTTTAAGTTGGAATTTTATTTAAATTTTTCAGAATCTACCATAATACTTTCATTAGTTCTGCCAATACTGCTGTGGCTGGTGTTTTCTATCAGTTTTATATGGTGCATTTTACCTTTTTGTGTGAACAGGTAAACATATATTAATTAAAAAAATTGATAAATAATTGTTTAATATTATTAATGGTATTTGTGAATTTATATCATAAAGTATAAATATCAAAATAACTTTTTCTAATTTTTCCAGAAACACCAGAAATGAACAATCAATCCTTGAATAGAAATTAAACTTTCTAATGTTTAAAACTTGTGAAAATGTATTTAATGTTTCTTAGCATTAGTTTGGGAAAAATGCATAGTGATCTTTGTCACACTCATAATGATTACATCATAAGAATATATAATATTGTTGTGTTGCAGTTGCTATGATGTTATAAATATTTGAAAACGCCCTAATGTCCGATTATGTTATACTTTCAGTGTTGTGCAGTATCGAATTACATGTAATTCGTTACTGTAATTAATTACATTTTTTGGTAATTTTTACTTGTAACAATTACAAAAAAAATTTTGTACTCTTACTTGTAACAAATTACTATTTTTGGTCATACTTTTAATTCGTTACCTTTTTGGCGCAAGACGTTACAAAGTAACATAAATAACATTTTAAATTAGTTTAATTTATTTAAAAAAAATTTAAATTCTAGATTGTTATTCTTTGGTTCGTTCGAGAACCTTCCCCTTCCCGATCATCGCTCTTTTGTTATTGTGGTCATCGCCGGTCGTTTTTGTTTTAAATCGGAAATTGTTGATTAGTCATACCGAAGCTTTTTTAATATATAATATTATATACATATAATAATATAAGATTTAATATATCGTAGTATGGATTCATTTGAAGCCATTTTTAGTGTCGTTAGCGAAGATAAGAGGAACAAGGGTGAAGATAGTCGTGGCCGTATTTGAACAAAATGTTCAGATTTCAATCAAAGGAAAATCATAAAAGTATGCATGCCTACTCTGCCCACAGAAGAAACAAAAACTACATGTTCAGCATATGAAGGTTCTTCATCTAACTTGAAGAAGCACGTGGAACGCATGCATCCAACAGAAGTTAAGGAATATGGGATATCTGTTGCCAACGATTGTCAAGCTTGATGAGAAACTGGTAGCCAAAATAGCATCTTCTAATGCAGCAAAGATGGACGAGCTTTGAGCTCTCGTTCATCTGATGCTGACAGTATTGAAGACAGTTTCTTCAATTGCACAAAGTCAACTGATATTCTGATGCAGTATCTTCGAGAGAGACCGATCAGATGACATGAACATTATTACTGGAAGCGCTACCCTGAAGAATTTATTTATCCATTGAACACTCCTCTGCCAGCTAGTGCAGCTGTTGAACGTTTATTCAGCTCTGCTTGTATGACAAAGAACAGCTGAAGGACCATAATGAGTGAAAAACTATTCGAGGACTTAGTTATGTTAAAAATTAACAAAAATTTGTGATTGTAATGTAATAAATAATAAAAACACCAAAAGAATGCATTAGTTCAAATGTTATTACTTAATGACTGTTAGTACTAGCAGTTAATACCAGTAATTGTTTTAACGATAAGAGAAACAATTCCTTTTAAATAATACGGAATGATGTATGATCACAATAATGGCGGCATCAAAGTTACTTGTAATTTTTACTTAAAAGTAGCTTTAGACGCTGTAACTTTTAACTTTTACTTGAGTAAATTTTTGAGACAATACTCTTACTTATACTTAAGTAGCTTTTTGAGCTATTACTTTTACTTGTAACTAGTTACCGAAATGAGGTAATTTTTACAACACTGTATACTTTTTATTAATATGAATTTGTTCCAAAAAATAAATGGCCTGATGGTGTGATGGCATTTGCAAGTGGTTGAAACTCGCGTCTATTGAATCCATAATTTTAGGCTAATCCACCCTTAAGTTGGTCAAAATGTGACATATCAAAATTGTCGTTCTTACACTGAAACTGCTTTTCGAAAGTTTGTCTTTACCTTGTTAAAATTTAAATTAAATTACAACATCACGTGTACTTATTGTGGCACTATGAAGATACTGTTAGGAATACCTTTTAATTAGGAATTACTTTTAAGAAAAAATATTGGAGACTAAAAACTTCATTCAATGTTTTTGGCGCATTAATGTTGCTCCATGTTCTAATTTTTGGTGAATAGTTATTCAAAAATAACAAACAATATTCCACTAATGTGGCTATAAGTTTTTAAATAAATTCCCAATTCAAAAGCATGTACAGTTACAGCATTTTATTCAAATCAAAAAATGCATTGAATATTGGTTTGTTTTACTCAAGTTTGCAGCATGCTACCTTCGAATCAAAGCGTGCATCGTTTCTTATCACAGCGGAATGGTCATGGCGTACGCAAACTAGCAATAATACTAATAAGTGTTTAAACATTTAATTACTATTATTTTTTAAATTATTCCTAGGATAACAAAAGACGAAAACTGACTTGAAATGCTGATTTAATGGTGATAATAATATTGTTGTTGAAACATTGTTTCGGAATAATTAAGTTGATATTGCTAATGTAATTAAATTTTTATTTAATTATATTTGGTATCTTTTTCATACAAACTCTTGTTATTACTGCTATAAAAGAAATCTCACTAATCACTTAACTTGACTAATCAGTGAGTGTCCAGACAGCTAGAAGTCCAAATATCCATTTACGTTCTTAAGTACCTCAAATCCTTAAACACTTAATCTTTATACATTTAACTTCTGTTATACAGTTCCGTTAACAGAATATTTTCTCTAATAAACTTATTAGTTGACATGCTTATTTGAGGACTCCCGGGTTATTTCAATATGAAAGACACTTAACACTCAATGGATGGAGTATGTTAGACTCTTGTTCTGAACATGGCAGTAAAGCTTATCATCTTGCTGAAGTGGAATTTATACGGTAATTACTATCATTATAACAGTGTCTTTATGTTAATATCTTACTTAGCTTATTAAATTCGATAAAAAATAATAAATAAGATAAAAGATAATATCAATGAAGTTAGTTTTAAGTTCAGACTAAAAAGCTAAAATTAGTTAAAAGCCTTTAAGTTAAAAATTAAACAGAACAAAAAAATGGTTTAGGCGATATCATTATAATTGTGTATTTTTAAAATTATCTCGTGATGAGAAAAACACATTCTTTGTAAGTTAGTTTTAAGTTTAGACTAAAAATCTAAAATTAGTAATTTTAAGAAACTCATCTGTTCGCTAGAAAATTGCAACTTTTCAAACAATTCTTTGAATAATAAAGTTAAGAATTTATGACATTGTAATGTCTCTCCACGAAACATCCCAGCATTCTAAGAATACTGTTATAAACGCTGCGACAAATAATTGGATTTAAATTTTTTATCTTTTTCTAAGACGTCGTTAGACGCTAAGATATTATTGATAGATAAACCAGACAATTTTAGAATCCCAAATATCTATTTTGCATCATTACATACCTCAATCTTTAAACACTTAACTTCTGTTATTCAGTTCCGTTAACTAAATACTTGCTCTAATAAACTTATTAGCCAACTTGCTTATTTGCGGACTCCCGGGTTACTTCAACACTTTATTTCGTAAATCTTGCACAACCTATTTTATATGATGACAATATAAAATAAAAGACAGAAGATATTCTAGCCTTCCCAATTTTGTAAGAAATCTAGCTTTTATTCCATTAATTTTAGTTAATAATATCATTGCTTATAAAAATATTTAATTTAAATTAAAAAATTTAAGCCATTTGTCTTTGAGTTAAAAAATTAAACAGAACAAAAAATGGTTTTGGCGATTTCATTATAAATGTGTATTTTTAAAATTATCTCATGGGGAAAACACATTCTTTGTAACACTCATAATGATTTAAATCTAAACTAGAGTCTAAATTTAAATCTCTAAATTATCAAATGACATCTAATGTTCTGAAAGATTTTAGTAGACTTTGAGTTTAGGGGTATATATCAGTGTTGTGCAGTATCGAATTACATGTAATTCGTTACTGTAATTAATTACATTTTTTGGTAATTTTTACTTGTAACAATTACAAAAAAAATTGTGTACTCTTACTTGTAACAAATTACTATTTTTGGTCATACTTTTAATTCGTTACCTTTTTGGCGCAAGACGTTACAAAGTAACATAAATAACATTTTAAATTAGTTTAATTTATTTAAAAATTTAAATTCTAGATTGTTATTCTTTGGTTCGTTCGAGAACCTTCCCCTTCCCGATCATCGCTCATTTGTTATTGTGGTTATCGCCGGTCGTTTTTGTTTTAAATCGGAAATTGTTGATTAGTCATACCGAAGCTTTTTTAATATATAATATTATATACATATAATAATATAAGATTTAATAAATCGTAGTATGGATTCATTTGAAACCATTTTTAGTGTCGTTAGCGAAGATAAGAGGAACAAGGGTGAAGATAGTCCGTGGCCGTATTTGAACAAAATGTTCAGATTTCAATCAAAGGAAAATCATATAAGTATGCATGCCTACTCTGCCCACAGAAACAAAAACTACATGTTCAGCATATGAAGGTTCTTCATCTAACTTGAAGAAGCACGTGGAACGCATGCATCCAACAGAAGGTTAAGGAATATGGGATATCTGTTGCCAACGATTGTCAAGCTTGATGAGAAACTGGTAGCCAAAATAGCATCTTCTAATGCAGCAAAGATGGACGAGCTTTGAGCTCTCGTTCATCTGATGCTGACAGTATTGAAGACAGTTTCTTCAATTGCACAAAGTCAACTGATATTCTGATGCAGTATCTTCGAGACCGATCAGATGACATGAACATTATTACTGGAAGCGCTACCCTGAAGAATTTATTTATCCAGTTAAACACTCCTCTGCCAGCTAGTGCAGCTGTTGAACGTTTATTCAGCTCTGCTTGTATGACAAAGAACAGCTGAAGGACCATAATGAGTGACAAACTATTCGAGGACTTAGTTATGTTAAAAATTAACAAAAATTTGTGATTGTAATGTAATAAATAATAAAAACACCAAAAGAATGCATTAGTTCAAATGTTATTACTTAATGACTGTTAGTACTAGCAGTTAATACCAGTAATTGTTTTAACGATAAGAGAAACAATTCCTTTTAAATAATACGGAATGATGTATGATCACAATAATGGCGGCATCAAAGTTACTTGTAATTTTTACTTAAAAGTAGCTTTTAGACGCTGTAACTTTTAACTTTTACTTGAGTAAATTTTTGAGACAATACTCTTACTTATACTTAAGTAGCTTTTTGAGCTATTACTTTTACTTGTAACTAGTTACCGAAATGAGGTAATTTTTACAACACTGGTATATATATATATATATGATATTCGTACGAACATTAATGCGATAAATAAGGAATGAAAACTGCAGAGTTCCTAAAAATTACTAAAGTATGTCTTCTGAAAGCTTTCTAGATGTTGATTAACCTAATAATATGTCGTGTTGTCGATCAGCTATATATAAAAGAAAACCTAATAACTCGTCTCGCACATTTGACAGCTGATCTATAGAATATTAGATGGGCGGATAATGCTATAATAGATTGATGGACAGAAGGTGTATGAATGAATGAAATGGCTGTCATGCTACATGTGACTGACGTGATTGATGGTCAGCAACAATCGCAACGTGTCTTCAAACCAGCTTACAAAGGTAGGGAACGACCGACAACGGGGGCAGCAATACAGTGGTAGTGCGTCTTGGATGTTATGTAAATGGTGGATAGAGTGCAAAGTGACTTCACCTTTTTTACTCGGATCTAGAAGGCATTTCCATCTTCGTTTCGGACATCACAGCCTCCACAAAGTGTCTTGATAACATTCACGACAGGAAAACGTCAATGAATGAAAGCCTTTTTCACTTTTAACCTGTGCAACTCTTTTGTATGCAGTCAGACATAATGTCTTTACAGAAAGTTATATGTCAGAGATCACGAGTTTCTATTCAATAATAATGAAAGTAATAATTGAACTAATTTAAAATTATTGCAAAATAATAATAGTCTAATAAGTCTATTTTTATTGATTATACAATAATGCAAAATGTAAAGTAAAAATGTTGGGCCTCCTACATATAACCTATTATAGGCTTTTTTAACAACTAATTATAAACCAGTGAATCTTGCACATTAAGATGATAACATATCATCATTAGAATCAAAATTATTAATTAAAAGTGCCACAACAATCCGTTTCGAATCCGTTTGAAATTCAACATTGAGATTGAAAGATAAGTCTTCGAATAACTTTTTTATAAAGTTATTGACTGGAAAATTAAGACATAAGTTACTTATTGTAATGTCTATCAATAGCAATCGAGCGGCATTGCAACATTCAAAGAATACTGTATGAAGTATTAAGGCTTTGTTTTTATAACTTCAAGATTGTAATTCGAAATCTCGATTTTATTCCATTAATTTTGCTTAATAATAACAACATGTAAGCTTTAAGTTGTACTACAGCTAATAGTGACCTTGTAGTTTCTTTGTAATTGTAACGATCCTAAAATAACCGAAAGTAACATAAAAAGTCGTTGAAAGGGCGTCTAATGGGCGTTAAAAGATTATTAGATTAATAGTGCACGGAGCCAAGTTTTACGACTAAAGTTAGCTGACTATTCAAATGTAAGCGGGATTATCAAAAGGCACAGTGAATATAAAATACAAGTTTCAGTTTGACAATCACTTCAATCCGGTAAGTAACAACTGAAGTAACAAGATAAGGACTTTTAAGGGAATAAAATGTTTTTTTAAAATAATTAATTGAAAATGAGACAATTTATTTTTAATATCAGGTATATCAAAATTAAAGATATGCAATCTCACATGAGCATTGGGTTCATTTTTCTTGTTATCGGCGGGTTACTTGGGCAAGAATTCTGCGATAATCAATACTGCTACATAACTGATGGAGAACTGAAAACTATCACCAGTTTGAAAGATGCTCAAAACATTTGCACCAACAACGACAGTTCAAGCTGGTTGCTGGAAATATATGGCTCAGTCAGTTATCTGAAACTATTTACACACGGATTCACAAACCCTATTTTATGCAACACATTAGGCAGTGTCGCTATCACATGGAATAGCGTTACTAACGGCCAATTACCAAGTGAGCAAAAAGTGCTTTTCAAAGAAATTTTGATTGTTATTGATGTTTGATATAAATGTAATTATCAATTAATAAATTAATTTTTCAAAAACAGCTGGCGTAACAGTCGATGAAACCGCTGGCAAAGATTTTCTTTCTGTAAAGCTTATTGGAACTCAACTACGTTTCTACGGTGGAGATAAAACCACGATGGGTTATTACATTTGCCGTATTGCAGGTGAATATTTCAGCAACATTTCCAATACTTTAGTAAATCGATGCTTGATGCCATAACATTAGCTATCATTATAAAACCATTAACGTTGGTGTAATGCTGCTTTATTAAATCTTAATTAAACAAACCAATTTGTGGTTATTTTTAGTCGTCCATTTTCAATAAAACATAACCACAGCTTGTACAACTTCACAGTTTGTTAGTTAATAAATAATGATTCAACTTTATAACTAACTGCTTAAACGGTGTTTTAGGCAACTGCCCCGGAAGATATTGCTACCAGATATATGAAACGGGTTTGAGCTGGTTTACAAGTGAGTCTTACTGCTATACAAATACATTAACTGTGGACAAGGACTACGGTCACTTGGCAACCTTTGATGGAATGACATACGACGAAATTTCAAAACTGAGCTTTGTTAGCCAGTTGAAAGCGAATACTGTATATTGGATCGGATATTCAAAACTTATTTACACATGGCAACATTCAAGTCGGTATTTAAAATAAAACTTAATAAATATTAAGTAATGACAATACTTAAACAAAATTAAATTAAATTAAATTTTAAACATCTCCACAGATAACAGGAGTTTTATATTACTTTTTGACGAGCCAAATCCATTTACCACTGCTTCGTTTAGTGGAACTGTACAGCCCACGTACTATGTTTACTATGATATCGATTTGAAAACTAACAAAGAGAGAGTTACGGGCAATGATCAATTTCAAATTATTTGCATGAGAGGTAATCACATTTAATTTTTTGTACATTTATATATTGTTTGTATACTCGGTATGTAATTAAATAGTAAGTTATTTTTATTCTTACAATGTGATCAAATGCTTTTCTAATCAGCTAATTCGAAGGACAAATTTAAGCTAGTTTCCAACTTTAGCTGATTCATATTTGCTTAAATGGAAGTGTAAATAAAATTTTGCACTCTAACCATACAATGTAAAATTAAAGGCAATATTTTTTCTATAAGTGGTTTATTTTTAGTGTTTTGTCTTTCAATTTGAATAAATTCGTATTTTTAAGATAACTTACCCACGACAACCGCGAAACAAGCAAGTACTACCGCCATTACCTCTTCAGGTATACACAAATTGTTTTTTTTTTCAAATTTCTAATAATGAAAAAGTTGTCGTTTGTCAGTATTACTGTTTATTTGGCCGATCGTTTGAATGTCATAAGTATCCGAATAAATCGCTTTATAATTTATTATAATTTATTGGTCCCTTCCTGCTTTCATATGAATCTCGTCGTTGGCTGGTTCTTGATTTTCAAATGTTAAGTAATGAAACAAGAGTTTTCATTCAATTTATTGCACTGACATTTCTGAGTTTAATAATAAAATTATTATATATCAGTCTCTTGCCCTCAAGTTATTTAGATTTTTAAAAAATTACGTAATTATTTACTTCCGTTTGTTCTTTCATTTGGATCTAATTTGCATTTTTAAATTGTCACAGCAACTACAGGGCGAACAAGTGTCACCGTTAGTCCAGTTTCAGGTACCTTGATTTTTAAATTTCCAAATGGTGCATAATGAAAAGGTGTGCACTGCCATTCTAAACGATGCATGCAATTTTTTAGAATTACAAAACTATTTAAAAATCGAAATTAATTAACCTTTGGTAGTTTAATTCCTAGCTTTTAAAACTCATTGATTTATAATGTGTAACTTGAATAAAATTAGAAAAGTAAAATAGGTTTAATGCAAAATATGGCTCCCTAAAGTTTTATTTAAATTTTTCAGAATCAACCATAATACTTTCGTTAGTTCTGCCAACCCTGTTGTGGCTGGTGTTTGCCATCAGTTTTATATGGGGCATTTTACCTTTTTATGTCAACAGGTAAATATGATTTCAATAAAGAATTGATAATCTGTTGTTAAGTCTTATTAATTAATTTAATTATAAGAAAAAATACATAAAATAATTGTTTGATTTTTTTCCAGAAAGATTAAAAAAAGAGAAAGCAATCCTTGAATAGATTTTCTCTAATTAGAGATGTGATGCTTGAATGTGACTATTCTTACATTTTGTTTAATAACAGTACTTAATCAGTTTGTTTCCGCAAAGTTCTGCTAAAACTTTATTAACAATAGTTATTTTATAATTTCATTTTTGTTGTTTTTTTTTCTTTTCTTTTACTTGTTGGGAGGAGTTTGTTTTACCCCTTTTAAAAACTTTTAACGTCTAGCATTCCAATTTCGAATTACTACGTCTACATTTACTCCCGACGCATTGTAGGAAACAAAAGTTTTGTTATCATTTTCATGAGAGATGAGATGAGAGTGCTGCCATGTAATAAAATAAATTTAAGTAAGCGGATAAATAAAATATATATTTAAGTATTCGTTCAGATGACAGAAAAACTTTGGTCATCATGATGGATATATTTTGATCGTAAAAAGTAAAAATTTCACAGTGTTTTACAAATATTTTATATGTCATTAAATTTGAAATTACAATCAATGTAAAATTTAAGATTTCATTTAAGATGTTGGAGAGATGTCGGTAAATCATTTTATCACTGGCTTTCATGAATGTTTAAGATGTTTCTATTGGTTTATTCTTTATGATAATTAATTCATTATTAGCATTTATTAAGTTATTTTAACAAACTTCAAAAATATTATTTAGCAACTAAAACTCACTTTACAAACTGAAAAATAATCAAAAGAGAAACATTTAGATGAAATAGTCATAAATTATCTTGACATGTTTACTACATTGTGCCAGGGTTGACAATTGTAACCAGTCCTACAGATCTACAGATTTTCCAAAGACTCGAAGAATATTTCAATAGAATCATCAAATAGCCTTTACTATTTGATTAAGTTATGTTTAAACTCATGACTTCATCTTTACAGAATCAACTATCTTGATATCCTTCCTTTAACCAATGGTATTGTAGCCGATATTTTTTGTTAGCTAAGTTTTCCGCATTTTACCTTTATATGTCAAGATTTCTTAATGTCAAGTTTTGCTCAAGATATTTATTCTCATAATTCTGACAATCTTTATACTCAATTCCTTTCATGAGATTATAATTTATCTATTGATCGAAAAATAGCCTAAATAAACATAAAAATAGAACTTGTTCATTCGCAAGATGACGATTGATATAACCCGTTATTCGAGAGATGTCACCAATAAATAAAAAAATTAGTCAAACATTCGATAGATGGCATTTGATATGTATGTTTTCAACAGATGACTCCAATAAATATAAAATTTCAGTCATATACTCGATAGAGAGCAAAACAAATACGAAATTTCAATCATACATTCAAAACATGGTGTTCTACATTTATTTTATGTTCGAAAGATGGCACTAACAAATAACAATTTTTAGTCATACATTCGATAGATGTCACAATGGATGTTGTTATGCTAAGGACTTACAAATTAAGAAGCCATTTAATGTGTAAAGCAAGTAATTAAAAAAACTAGAAACTACTTTTAGTGATGTGAAATATTTGTTGAAAACTTTGGAAATATATCGATAAATTTAGACAATTTACAAAAAAAATTATCTCGTTTATTCTAAAGTTCTAAACGAGTTTCAAAAATTGTGAAATGACATTTTGGAAATTGTTACTTAACGTAATTTTAAAACTCTGTTCGTACTGGTACGAAATGGTATCGCATCACAACATAGTATGTTTTATTAACGTCCGATACATGTCTAGATGATTAGGACGGTGCACCCGCAGCGGGGTTTGAACCCCGTGCTGTCACAGTGAGAGGAGAAGCTTTAACTGCTAGGCCATGCGGGCGCACAACATATACCAAAAATTGTCTTCCAGAAGCATGCGCGATGTTGATTAGCCTAATAATTTGTCGTGTTGTTGATCAGCTTTATAAGAAAAAAAAATCTAATAACTCGTCTCGCATATTTGACGTTTCAATCGTGAGAGTTGGCAGCTGAACTATAGAATAATAGATGGGCGGATAATGCTATAATAGATTGATAGACAGAAGTTGTATGTATGAATGAATGAATGAGCTGTCATGCTACATGTGACTGATGTGATTGATGGTCAGCAAAAATCGCAACGTGACTTCAAACCAGCTTACCAAGGTAGGGAGCGCCCAGCCACTGGGGCAGCAATACAGTCGTAGTGTGTCTTGGATGTTATGTAAATGGTGGATAAAGTACAAAGTGATTTCACCTTTTACTCGGATCTAGAAGGCATTTCCATCTTCGTTTCGGACATCACAGCCTCCACAAACTGTCTTGATAAAATTCACGACAGGAAAACGTCAATGAATGAAAGCCTTTTTTACTTTTAACCTGTGCAACTCTTTTGTATGCAGTCTCACATAATGTCTGTATAGAAAGTTATTTGTAAAAAGCGCTATATGTAAGTACTTTAAGAGATCACGAGTTTCTTTTTAATAATAATGAAATTAATAATTGAACTATTTCATTTAAAATTATTGCAAAATAATAATAATGCTTAAAAAGTCTATTTTTATTGATTATAGGACCAACTCTCATTAATAAAAAATAAAATATGATGCCATAACATTAGCTATCAATATAAAACCATTAACATTAGTGTAATGCTGCTTAATTAAATCTTAATTAAACAAACCAATTTGTGGTCATTTTTAGTCGTTCATTTTCCATAAAACATAATCACAGATTGTACAACTTCACAGTTTGTTAGTTAATAAATAATGATTCACCTAACTAACTGCTTTAACGATGTTTTTAGGCAACTGCCCCGGAGGATATTGCTACCAGATATATCAAACGATTTACAGCTGGTCTAGAAGTGAGTCTTACTGCTATACAAATAAATTTACTGTGGACAAGGACTACGGTCACTTGGCAACCTTGACAAATTTTTAAGCTGAGTTTTGTTAGCCAGTTGACAACGGATACTGCATATTGGAACGGATATTCAAAACTTCTTCACACGTGGCAACATTCAAGTCGGTATTTAAAATATAATTTAATAAATATAAAGTAATGACAATATTGAATGAAAATAATAATTAAATTAAATTTTAAACATCACCACAAATATCAGGAGTTTTATGTTAGTTTTTGACGCTCCAGATCCACTTACCACTGCTTCGTTTAGTGGAACTGTACAGCCCATGTACTATGTTTACCTTGATGTCGCTGTACAGGCTAATAAAGAAAGGGTTACGGGCAATGATCAATTTCAAATTATTTGCGTGAGAGGTAATCACATTTAATATATGGTTTTTATACTCAGTATAGAATTAAATAGTAAGTTATTCTTATTCTTACAATGTTGTTAAATGCTACTTTTCTAATCAGCTAATTCGAAGGACAAATTTAAGCCAGTTTCCAACTTTAGCTGATTCATATTTGCTTAAATGGAAATGTAAATGAAATTTTGCATCTAATTATACAATGTAAAATTAAAGGCACTATTTTTCTATAAGTGTTTTGTCTTTCAATTTGAATAAATTCGTATTTTTAAGATAACTCACCCACGACAACCGTGAAAACAGACAAGTGCTATTACCTCTTCAGGTATCCACAAGTTGTTTTTTTCAAATTTCTAATTATGAAACAGTTGTCGTTTGTCATCGTATTACTGTTTATTTGGCCGATCGTTTGAATGTCATAGGTATCCGAATAAATCGCTTTATAATTTATTACCAAGTATTCAGTTAATGGAACTGAATAACAGAAGTTAAGTGTATAAAGATTAAGTGTTTAAGATACTTCAGAACGCAGATGGACTTATCAGTTGTCCGGACCAGTGTTGTTCAGTAACGAATTACATGTAATTAATTACATTTTTTGGTAATTTTTACTTTTACAGTTACAAAAATTTGTTTTTACTTTTACTTGTAACAAATTACTATTTTCGGTCATACTTTTAATTCGTTACCTTTTTGGCACAAGACGTTACAAAGTAACAAAAATAAAATTTTAAATTAGTTTATTTTATTTTAAAATTTTATTAAAATTCTAGATTGCTATTCTATGGTTCGTTCGAAAACCTTCCTCTTTCCGATCATGGCTCACTTGTTATTGTGGTTATCGCCGGTCGTTTTTGTTAAATCGAAAATTAGCTGGCAGAGGAGCGTTCAACTGGATAATTAATGTTCATGTCATCTGATCGGTCTTGAAGATACTGCATCAGAATATCACTTGACCTTGTGCAATTGAAGAAACTGTCTTCAACACTGTCAGCATCAGATGAATGAGATGCTTTCAGCTCGTCCACCATTGCTGCATTAGAAGATGCTATTTTGGCTACCAGTTTCTCATAAAGCTTGACAACCGTTGGCAACAGATATCCCATATTCCTTAACTTCTGTTGGATGCATGCGTTCCACGTGCTTCTTCAAGTTAGATGAAGAACCTTCATATGCTGAAAATATAGTTTTTTTTCTGTTGGCAGACTAGGCATGCATACTTAAAAGATTTTCCTTTGATTGAAATTTGAACATTTTGTTCAAATACGGCCACGGACTATCTTCACCCTTGTTCCTCTTATCTTCGCTAACGACACTCAAACTGGCTTCAAATGAATCCATATTACGATATATTAAATCTTATATTATTATATGTATACAATATTATATAGTAAAAACGCTTCGGTATGACTAATCAACAATTTCCGATTTAACGAAAACGACCGGCGATAATTATCAAAATCAGGTAATTTTTACAACACTGCTTATTAGTTAACGTGCTTATTTACAAATTTATTATACAAAGTGACTTCACCCTTTACTCGGATCTAGAATGCATTTCCATCTTCTTATCAAACATTACAGCCTCCACAAACTGTCTTGATAACATTCAAGACAGGAAAACGTCAATGAATGAAAGCCCATTTTACTTTTTACCTGTGCAACTCTTTTGCATGCAGTCAGACATAATGTTTTAATAGAAAGTTATTTTTAAAAGGCGCCAACTCCTTTGCTGTGAATAGCAGCTATTATTTTCCATTCATTTTCATCACGGTTGCAATTTTTAAAATGTAATAAAGCTTTGTGAATGAAACATTTTAAATAGAATCATTTAAAGTATATTCATATTCGACGCAGCAGTAACAACTGCAAGTCTTACGATTATCTTGCCAAACAATTCTTCTATCTTATTGCCCTACCTCACATACTTTATTAACAATCTTGAATTATTATTACGAAAATTATTTTGGTAGCAGCAACAACAAACAATTATATTAACTGATTTATTCAAATGTTACTATATTTACATAAAGATATAAATTATAATACTAACTTTAACGAATCATGCTGCTTACCGAAATAGCTTTACGATTTACAATTAGCTGCTGGAGATTGACAACGTTTGTTACAGTCACTGTATTTGATATCTATTGAATAAGGCACCAATAATTTTTAATGTTACAATCTTCATGTAGAAAATAAATTGTCAAAATTTGCGTTTCCTTTCTTCAGCCTGTCCGAATATAAAAGTATATGTATATCTTTATATATAAACATTTACGTATACATATTAAGTGTGTTTGCATTAATTAATTTAAAAAGTAACAAATTATTTAATTTTTTATTAAATGCCCTTTACATGTTCTGAGAGGTTTTGATTTTATTGGTTTTATTGCCACATTGGATACAACTGAAAACAAGATAATTTTGAACTTATAACATGAAAATTTTAGGAATTACATTGTATCAAATCAAATTAAAAGAACAAATAGATAAAAAAAAATTTTTGATGTTGTTCAATAATTAATTCGTTGCATTTTGAAACTTAGTACATTTGATTTCTTTCGGCATGACTATTTGTTATATGTCAGTATTTTAAGAAATCAAGAGTTTTTATTTAATAATAATGAAATTAATAATTGAACTATTTCATTTAAAATTGTTGCAAAATAATAATAATTTTAAATAGTTTATTTTCATTCATTATATGACCAACACTCATTAATGCAAAATATAAAATAAATAAATGTTGTGCCTCCTACATTTAGGAATATATAATATAACCTGTTATAGGCGTTTTTAATCACTATTAATAAACAAGTGAAGCTTGCACATTAAGATGACAAAATATCATCATTAGAATCAAAATTAATAGTAAAAAGTGTCACAACAATCCGTTTCGAATCCATTTGAATTCCAACATTGAGATTGAAAGACAAGTCTTAGAATAACTTATTTATAAAGTTATTGACTGGAAAGGTAAGGCATCTTATTGTAATGTCTACCATGCACTCAAGCGGCAGTGAAACATTCAAAGAATACTGTATGAAGTATTAAGGCTTTGTTTTTACAACCTGAAGATTGTAATTCGAAATCTCGATTTTATTTCATTAATTTTGTTTAATAATAACAACATGTTAGTGCCAAGTTGTACTAGAGTTAGCAGTGAACTTGTAAGTTTATTTGTAAGTTTAACAATCCTAAATTTCCGAAAGTAGCAGCCCATAACAGGGCGCTGAAAGGGCGTCTAATGGGCGTTAAAAGATTGTTAGATTAATAGTGAACGAAGTCACGTTTTAGGCCTAAAGTTAGCTGACTATTCAAATGTAAACAAGATTGTCAAGAGGCACAGTGAATATAAAAATAAAAAGTTTCAGTTTGACAGTCACTTCAAACCAGGTAATTAACAACTGAAATACCAAGATAAGGACGTTTAAGTGAATAAAATGTCTTTTATTAAGTAATTATTTGAAACTGATGCAATTTATTTTTATTAATAGGTATATAAAAATTAAAGATATGCAATCTCACATGAGCATTTGGTTCATTTTTCTTTTTATCGGCGGGTTACTTGGGCAAGAATTCTGCGATAATCAATACTGCTACATAACTGACGGAGAACTGAAAACTATCACCAGTTTGAAAGATGCTCAAGACATTTGCACCAACAACGACAGTTCAAGCTGGCTGCTGGAAATATACGGCTTAACAAGTTTTTTGACAATATTTATGCAAAGCTTCCAAAATCCAGTTCTATGCAACACATTCGGCATTGCCTATAACGCATGGACAAGCGTTAACAACAGCCAGTTACCAAGTACAAATAACGTGTTACAAATATTTTTGATTATTATTGATATTTTATATAATTGTAATTATAAATTAATACATTTTTTTAAATAGATGGCGTAACAGTCGATGAGACCGCTGGCAAAGATTTTCTTTTTTTACACCTTGTCGGAGGACAACTAAGTTTCTTCGGCGCAGACAAAATCATGCGAGGCTATTACATTTGCCGTTTTGAAGGTGAATAATTCAGCAAAGTTTCCAATACTTTAGCAAACCGATGACTGATGCCATAACATTAGCTATCATTATAAAACCATTAACGTTGGTGTAATGCTGCTTTATTAAATCTTAATTAAACAAACCAATTTGTGGTATTTTTTGTCGTTCATTTTCCATAAAACATAATCACAGCTTGTACAACTTCACAGTTTGTTAGTTAATAAATAATGATTCACCTTTCTAACTAATTGCTTAAACGGTGTTTTTAGGCAACTGCCCCGGAGGATATTGCTACGAGATATATGAACAGAGTTTCAGTTGGTTTAGAAGTGAATCTTACTGCTATACAAATCAATTTACTGTGGACAAGGACTACGGTCACTTGGCAACCTTTGACGGAATGACATACGACGAAATTTCGAACCTGAGTTTTGTTAGCCAGTTGACATCGAATACACCATATTGGATCGGATATTCAAAACTTCTTTACACATGGCAACATTCAAGTCGGTATTAAAAATAGAATTTAATAAATATCAAGTCATGACAATACTTAAACAAAATAATAATTAGATTAAATTTTAAACATTTTCACAGATATCAGGAATTATTTTTTACTGTTTGACACTCCATATCCACTTACCACTTCCTCGTTTAGTGGAACTGTACAGCCCAAGTACTATGTTTACTTTGATTTCACATCAGCTACTAGCGGAGAAAGGACTGTGGGCAGTGATCAATTTCAAATTATATGCATGAGAAGTAATCACATTTAATTTTTTGTACAATTATATATGATTTGTAACATAATATAAGCATATAACATGTGGAATTAAATAGTAAGTTGTTATTCTTACAATGTGATTAAGTTCTAATTTTCTAATCAGCTAATTCGAAAGACAAATTTAAGCCAGTTTTCAATTTTAGCTGATTCATATTTGCTTAAATGGAAGTGTAAATAAAATTTTACATCTAATCATACAATGTAAAATTAAAGGCACTATTTTTCTATAAGTGGTTTATTTTTAGTGTTTTTTCTTTCAATTTGAATAAATTCGTATTTGTAAGATAACTCACCCACTACAACCGTGAAAGAAACAAGTACTACCGCATTTACCTCTTCAGGTATCCGCAAATTTAGCTGATTCATATTTAATTAAATGGAAGTGTAAATAAAATTCTGAATTTAATCATACTAAGTAAAATTAAAAGCACTAGTTGTTTATAAATTGTTTATTTTCAGTGGTTTTTTTTCAATTTGAATAAATTCGTATTTGTAAGATAACTCACCCACGACAACCGTGAAACAAACGAGTACTACCGCCATTACCTCTTCAGGTATCCACAAATTGTTTTTTTCAAATTTCTAATTATGAAAAAGTTGTCGTTTGTCATCGTATTAATGTTTATTTGGCCGATCGTTTCAATATCATAGGTATCCGAATAAATCGCTTTGTAATTTATTTTCCCCTTCCTGCTTTCACATGAATCCCGTCGTTGGCTGGTTCTTGATTTTCAAATGTTAAGTAATGAAGCAAGAGTTGTCATTCTATTTATTGCGCTGAGTCATATAATTTATTTATTTATTTAAAATAAAGTATAACATTTCAGACTCTTGCCCTTAAGTTATTCATTAATGTGGCGAATTATTTATTTTAAATTGGTATTTTTAAATTGTCCCAGCAACTACAGGGCAAACAAGTATAGATGTTACTCCAGTTTCAGGTACATTGACAGCGATTTTATTTATTTTTATTAATTGAAACCAAAAAGAGGGTCACAAGTGACCTCTAACACAAATTGGGGACAGATACATATAGAGTGCATAAACAAAATTTAAGTTAATTAAATTGTTAGAAACCTTCTCAAGTTTGTTCATATAAGGTAGACTTCGTAATCCTGGTATGGCCCTTGTGAAAAACCTTTGGACTAGTTCGATCTTTGTTATGGGGGGCTCCAGACCATGTAGCAATATTCGAGGATTGGCCGAAGAGAGGTGCACTACGCTCTCGTCAATTTTCGCCTGTCCCTTGAACGAAATCATTTCAGGATTAGGCGTGTTCAGACAAAGGCCTTGTGAATGATGTTGTTGATATGGGCTTTGAAGGTGAGATTACTAATGAGGGTCGCGTATATTGTCTGTGAAGGATATGGGTCGTGAGCAGATTGTGTATTTGTTGGACATTGTGCTGCCCCCCCCCCATTATTTTGATAGAGGTTTGGAGGCATTTGTCTGGGGCTAATTGTAATTGCCATTTTTCGCTCCATAACACCAACCTGTCGATAGCAGTTTGTAAGGAATAGCTGTGGGAAGATGATAATGTTGAGTACAGCTTGATATCATAGCTTATATTTGATAAAGTTGCCTGTAAATGCATCCACAACATCGTTTATGTAAATAAGAAAAAGCGTATGGCCCAGCACACTCTCTTGAGGCACACCACTGGTCACAACTCTGCTGTTGGATAATTGGCCTTGATATTTTTGTCTTGTTTTGGAGCAACATTCTGAATAGCATTTGTCACAATGTTGAGAAACAGTTTCCAGCAGTCATCAACCGAGAAGCAACACTGAAACAAGTCACTCCATCTGATTTCACAAAAATAATTGTTGAGATTTCTGTAGCAGGATTACTGTTGGTTAACTGTTGATAGTTTTGGCAGTGGAGCATAGTTGGTTGTCTGGGGAAGTTTGGTTTGAAAACTATGGTGTTGTGATCACTCTGAGTGATTGAATTGAGGGCATCGTTTCAATCAAAAGCATGCATCACTCGAGAGGAGTAGATCAAGTATGTTTGATTGTCGAGTCGGAGATTCAAAAAATTGGTGTAGTTGAACTATCAGTGTAAATGTCAATACAAACCATTTCAAAATGGTTATATTCAGCCATTCTAAACGATACGCGCAATCTTTTAGAATTACAAAATTAATTAAAAATCAAGATTAATTAACCTTTAGTAGTTTCATTTGGATTAAATTGGTATTTTTAAGTTGTCACAGCATCTCCAGGGCGAACAAGCGTCACCGTTACTCCAATTTCAGGTACCTTGATTTTGAAATTTTCAAATGGTGCATAATGAAAATGGGTGCTCTGCCATTCTAAACGATGCGCAGAATGTTTTAGAATTACAAAATTAATTAAAAATCAAGATTAATTAACCTTTGGTTTAATTCTTAGTCTTCAAAACCAATTGTTTGATGATGTGTAACTTGCATAAAATTAGAAAAGTAAAATAGGTTTAATGCAAAATATGCCTCCCTAAAGTGAATCCTAAATCCAATGACGGCAGGTTTCACAACATTATAAGAATCAAAAAACTGTAAACAAATATTTAAATTTATACTTGCGTTTATAAAATGTTTAAGTTGGAATTTTATTTAAATTTTTCAGAATCTACCATAATACTTTTATTAGTTCTGCCAATACTGCTGTGGCTAGTGTTTTCCATCAGTTTTATATGGTGCATTTTACCTTTTTGTGTGAACAGGTAACATATTTTAAATAAAAAATTGATAAATAGTTGTTTAATATTATCAATGATCATGATAATAATGATAATTGTAAATTTATATCATAAAGTATAAATATCAAAGTAACTTTTTTTAATGTTTTTCAGAAACACCAGAAAAGAACAATCAATCCTTGAATAGAATTAAGTAAAAAAAATTAAACTTTCTAATGTGAAAAAGTTGTGAAAAGGCTTTTAATGTTTCTTAGCATTAATTTGGGAAAAATGCATTGTGATCTTTGTCACACTCATAATGATGTTGTTGTATTGCAGATGCTATGAGCTTATAAATTGAATTGAATTGTTATAATTAAAAACACCCTAATGACCGTAATACCTTTAATTAATATGAATCTGTTCAAAAAAAATAAATGGCCTGATTGTGTGATGATATTTGCAAGTGGTTGATTATTGAATCCTTAATTTTAGATAAATCCACCTCTAAGATGGTCAAAATGCGACATGTGAGAAGTTATCGTTTTTAAACTAAAACTGCTTTTCGAAATTTTGTCTTTAACTTGTTAAAATTTAAATTAAATTACAACTTCACGTGTAAGTATTATGGCACTATGAAGATACTGTTAGGAATACCTTTTAATTAGAAATTACTTTTAAGAAAAAAATATTGGAGACTAAAAACTTCATTCAATGTTTAATTAATGTTGCTCCATGTTCTAATTTTTGGTGAATAGTTATTCAAAAATAACAAACAATATTCCAGTAATGTGGCTATAAGTTTTTAAATAAATTCCCAATTCAAAAGCATGTACAGTTACAGCATTTTATTCAAATAAAAAATGCATTGAATATTTGTTTCTTTTCCTCAAGTTTGCAGTGTGCTACCTTCGAATCAATGCTTGCATCGCTTCATATCACAGCGGAATGGTCATGGCGTACGCAAACTGTTCGCTAGAAAATTGCAACTATTCAAACAATTTTTTGAATAATAAAGTTAAGAATTTAAGACATTGTAATGTCTCTCCAAGAAACACCCCAGCATTCTAAGAATACTGTTATAAACGCTGCGACAAATAATTTATTTCATAAATCTTGCACAACCTATTTATATGATGACAATATAAAATAAAAGACTGAAGATATTGTAGCATTCCAAATTTTGTAAGAAATCTAGGTTTTATTCCATTCGTTTTAATTAATTCTACCATTGCTGACAAAATATTTAATTTAAATTAAAAAATTAAAGCCATTGTCTTTGAGTTAAAAAATTAAATAGATCAAAAAAATGGTTTAGGCGATATCATTATAATTGTGTATTTTTAAAATTATTTCGTGGAGAAAACACATTCTTTGTAACACTCATAATGATTTAAATCTAAACTAGAGTCTAAATTTAAATCTCTAAATTATCAAATGACATCTAATGTTCTGAAAGATTTAGTAGACTTTGAGTTTAGGGCTGTATAAATGATATCAGCACGAACATTAATGCAATAAATAAGGAATGAAAACTGCAGAGTTCCGAAAAATTACCAAAAAATGTCTTCTAGAAGCTTTCTTGATGTTGATTAACCTAATAATATGTCGTGTTGTTGATCAGCCTTATAAAAAACAAACCTAATAACTCGTCTCGCACATTTGACGTTTCAATCGTGAGAGTTGGCAGCTGAACTATAGAATGTTAGATGATCGGATAATGCTATAATAGATTGATAGACAGAAGGTGTATGTATGAATGAATGAATGGGCTATCATTCTACATGTGACTGACGTGATTGATGGTCAGCAAAAATCGCAACGTGACTTCAAACCAGCTTACCAAGGTAGGGAGCGCCCAGCCACTGGGGCAGCAATACAGTTGTAGTGTGTCTTGGATGTTATGTAAATGGTGGATAAAGTACAAAGTGATTTCACCTTTTACTCGGATCTAGAAGGCATTTCTATCTTCGTTTCGGACATCACAGCCTCCACAAACTGTCTTGATAAAATTCACGACAGGAAAACGTCAATGAATGAAAGCCTTTTTTACTTTTAACCTGTGCAATTCTTTTGTATGCAGTCTCACATAATGTCTTTCTAGAAAGTTATTTTTAAAAAGCGCTGTATGTCAGTAATTTAAGAGATTACGAGTTTCTATTTAATAATAATGAAATTAATAATTGAACTATTTCATTTAAAATTATTGCAAAATAATAATAATGCTTAAAAAGTCTATTTTTATTGATTATATGACCAACTCTCATTAATGCAAAATATAAAATAAGAAATGTTGTGCCTCCTACATATAACTTATTATAGGCTTTATTAATAAACCAGTGAATCTTGCACATTAAGATGAAAAATATCATCATTAGAATCAAAATTAATAGTAAAAAAGTGTCACAACAATCAGTTTCGAATCTGTTTGAGTTCCAACATTGAGATTGAAAGATAAGTATTCGAATAACTTATTTATAAAGTTATTGCAACTTATTTATAAAGTTATTGGCTGGAAAAGTAAGACATCTTATTGTAATGTCTACCAATAGCACACGAGCGGCAGTCCAACAACATTCAAAGAATACTGTATGAAGTACTAAGGCTTTGATTTTACAACCTGAAGATTGTAATTCAAAATCTCGATTTTATTCCACAAATTTTGCTTAATAATAACATGTAAGTTTTAAGTTGTACTACATTTAGCAGTAAACTTGCAGTTTCTTTGTAATTGTAACAATTCGAAGGTAGCATAACAGGGCGTTGAAAGGGCGTCTAATGGGCGTTAAAAGATTGTTAGATTAATAGTGGACGGAGTCATGTTAGCTAACTATTCAAATGTAAGCGGGATTATCAAGAGGCACAGTGAATATAAAATGAAAGTTTCAGTTTGAGAATCACTTCAATCCGGTAAGTAACAACTGAAATAAGATAACGACTTTTAAGTGAATAAAATGTTTTTTTTTTAAATAATTAATTGAAACTGATGCAATTTATTTTTAATAATAGGTATTTCAAAATTAAAGATATGCAATCTCACATGAGCATTTGGTTCATTTTTCTTTTTATCGGCGGGTTACTTGGGCAAGAATTCTGCGATAATCAATACTGCTACATAACTGATGGACAACTCAAACCTGTCACCAGTTTGAAAGATGCTCAAGACATTTGCACCAACAACGACAGTTCAAGCTGGTTGCTGGAAATATATGGCTCAGTCAGTTATCTGAAACTACTTACACAACGATTCACAAACCCTATTTTATGCAACGCATTAGGCAGTGTCGCTATCACATGGAATAGCGTTACTAACGGCCCATTACCAAGTGAGAAAAAAGTGATTTTCAAAAAATTTTGATTGTTATTGATATTTGATATAAATGTAATTATAAATTAATAAATTAATTTTTCAAAAACAGCTGGCGTAACAGTCGATGAAACCAATGGCAAAGATTTTATTTATTTACTCCAATCGGGAGGGCAACTAAGTTTCTATGGTGCAGACAAAAGCTTCAAATTCTCGTACATTTGCCGTATTGCAGGTGAATAATTAAGCAAAGTTTCCAATACTTTAGCAAACCTATGACTGATGCCATAACATTAGTTATCATTATAAAACCATTAACGTTGGTGTAATGCTGCTTTATTAAATCTTAATTAAACAAACCAATTTGTTTGTGTTTGTGATCATTGGTTATTTTGAGTCGTTCATTTTCCATAAAACATAATCACAGATTGTACAACTTCACAGTTTGTTAGTTAATAAATAATGATTCACCTTTTTAACTAACTTCTTAAACGGTGTTTTAGGCAACTGCCCCGGAGGATATTGCTACCAGATATATGAAGATTCTAACAGCTGGTTTAGAAGTGAGTCTTACTGCTATACAAATCAATTTGCTGTGGACAAGGACTACGGTCACTTAGCAACCTTTGACGGAATGACATACGACGAAATTTCGAAACTGAGCTTTGTTAGCCAGTTGACAACGGATACAGCATATTGGATCGGATATTCAAAACTTATTTACACATGGAAACATTCAAGTCGGTATTTAAAATAGAATTTAATAAATATAAAGTCATGACAATATTTAAACAAAATAATAATTAAATTAAATTTTAAACATCACCACAGATAACAGGAGTTTTATGTTAGTTTTTGACAATCCAGATCCACTTACCACCGCTTCGTTTAGTGGAACTGTACTGCCCACGTACTATGTCTACCTTGATATCGCTACAAAAACTAACAAAGAGAGAGTTACGGGCAATGATCAATTTCAAATTATTTGCATGAGAGGTAATCACATTTAATTTTTTGTACAATTATATATGGTTTGTATATTCAGTAAATAACATGTGGAATTAAATAGTAAGTTGTTATTCTTACAATGTGATTAAGTGATACTTTTCGAATCAGCTAATACGAAGGACAAACTTAAGCAACTTTCCAACTTTAGCTGATTCATATTTGCTTAAATGGAAGAGTAATCTAACAATACAATGTAAAATTAAAGGCACCATTTTTTCTATAAGTTGATTATTTTCAGTGTTTTTTCTTTCAATTTGAATAAATTCGTATTTGTAAGATAACTTACCCACGACAACCGTGAAACAGACAAGTACCATTACCTCTTCAGGTATCCACAAATTGCTTTTTTCAAATTTCTAATTATGAAAAAGTTGTCGTTTGTCGTCGTATTACTGTTTATTTGACCGATCGTTTCAATATCATAGGTATCCGAATAAATCGCTTTATAATTAATTATAATTTATTGGTCCCTTCCTGCTTTCACATGAATCCCGTCGTTGGCTGGTTCTTGAATTTCAAATGTTAAGTAATGAAACAAGAGTTGTCATTCTATTTATTGCGCTGACTTGATGAGTTTAATAATAAAATTATTATATGTCAATTTCTTGTCATTAAGTTATTTAGATTTTAAAAAGATGTCGTTTTAATTAAAATTAATAAATATAACCACTTGGCCACATATGGCAAGTAAAAGCATTACGTCATTAATATGGCGAATTATTTATTTTTGTTTGTTCTTTCATTTGGATTAAATTTGTATTTTTAAATTGTCACAGCAACTACAGGGCAAACAAGTGTCACCGTTACTCCAGTTTCAGGTGCCTTGTCTGTGATTTTTAAATTTTCAAATGGTGCATAATGAAAAGGTGTGCGTTGCCATTCTAAACAATGCGCGCAATGTTTTAGAATTAATTAAAATTAATTAATAATCAAGATTTATTAACCTTTAGTAGTTCAATTCATAGTCTTCAAAATTATTGATTGATAATGTGTAACTTGCGTAAAATTAGAAAAGTAAAATAGGTTTAATGCAAAATATGCCTCCCTGAAGCGAATCCTAATTCCAATGAAGGAAAGTTTCACAACATCATAGAAATCAAAAGACTTTAATTAAATATTTAAATTTATACTTGTGTTTAAGAAATGTTTAAGTTGGAATTTTATTTAAATTTTTCAGAATCTACCATAATACTTTCATTAGTTCTGCCAACCCTGTTGTGGCTGGTGTTTGCCATCAGTTTTATTTGGGGCATTTTACCTTTTTGTGTCAACAGGTAAATATGATTTCAATAAAGAATTGATAATCTGTTGTTAAGTCTTATTAATTAATTTAATTATAAGAAAAAATACAGAAAATAATTGTTTGATTTTTTCCAGGAAGATTAAAAAAAGAGAAAGCAATCCTTGACTAGATTTTCTCTAATTAGAGATGTGATGCTTGAATGTGACTATTTTTACATTTTGTTTAATAACAGTAATTAATCAATTTGTTTTCACAAAGTTCTGCTAAAACATTCTTAACAATGCCTCAATACATATTTAATAAATTTTATTAAATTATTAGTTGATTTGAAATTTTAAGAATTTTATTTTTGTTGTTTTTTTTTTTTATTTTCTGGGGAGGAGTTTGTTTTACCCCTTTCAAAAACTTTTAACGTCAAGCATTCCAATTTCGTATTACTACGTCTACATTTACTTCCGACGCATTGCAGAACATAAAAGTTTTGTTATCATTTCCCTGAGAGATGTAAAATTTATGATTTCATTTAAAATGTTGGAGAGATGTCGGTAAATCATTTTATCACTGGCTTTCATGAATGTTTAAGATGTTTCTATTGGTTTATTCTTTATGATAATTAATTGATTAATAGCATTTATTAAGTTATTTTAACAAACTTCAAAAAAAATTATTTAGCAACTAAAACTCACTTTGCAATCTGAAAAATAATCAAAAGAGAAACATTTAGATGAAATGGTCATAAATTATCTTGACATGTTTACTACATTGTGCCAGGGTTGACAATTGTAACCAGTCATTCAGGTCTACAGATTTCCAAAGACATCGAAAGATGGCATCCGTATTAGGAAAGTCACTCATACATTCGATAGATGGCGCTTTATAATTATTTTATGTTCGAAAGATGGCACCAATAAATAACAATTTTAGTCATACATTTGATAGATGTCACAATTTTACTTATTCATTCGCCAGATGGTACTAAAATTTCACACTTCCATTTGATAGATGGTATAAATGTATACACAATGTCGGTCTTACATTCGATAGATGGTACCAATGACTAATAAATTTCACTCATACATTCAATAGATGGCGGTTGTTATGCTAAAGACGTAAAAAAATAAGAAGCCTTTTAATGTGAAATACAAGCCTTTAAAAAAAACTACTAACTGCTTTAAGTGATGTAAAATATTTGTTGAAAACATTGCAAATATATCGATAAATTTAGACAATTTACAAAAAAATATCTCGTTTTTTCTAAGGTTCTAAACGAGTTTCAAAAATTGTGAAATAACATTTGGGAAATTGTTACTTAACGTAATTTAAAACTCTGTTCCTAATGGTACGAAATGGCATCGCATCACAACGTAGTAAAATTGCGATCAGGTTAAATGGTAATATCGTCATGACCAAAGATGGAGGCGTGAATTTTCCTTTAAATAAATGGTTAGTTCAATCATCTAATTACATTCATATCGACTTAAGCTTAACAAGTTTAATAATATTTATAGAAAACATTAGACATTATTTCATTAGTAGTAAAAATAATTAATTAAATAAGTAATTAAATGAATGTGAAAGAAAGTCTAAAGACTAAAGATAGGCATACCTACAGGTGCCATTGACTTTGTGTTGCTGGCTACAATTTTAAATTAGCGTTAATTAAATTACATTCAATAAATCCATATACATTTTTTTTGTTTAAGAACTTTTTTTAACAACTTGGCAGCATTTTTTTTAATTTTGTGTTTTTAATAAGGACATTTGTTGAGATTGTTAGATTCAACCAAATTCAACCTTACATTAGCTACAACTTTACAAAAACCACATCGCTTCACAGAAATCGTAAATGTTTGTAATTTGTAATTAATAAGCAAAAAATATGATTTAAAAATTAAATTTAAAAGAATGCTTTAATCGTGGCCATTAACACAGCAATAACCTCTCATGACGTAAATCTGGCTCTTTTCAGAACCAGGCGAGAATTCCTGCCATACCCAATGATCATTTTTGGCTGAATGTTTCATGCCAACCAAATACGTTTTGTCTTTTTCAGAGAATTTGAATTGCGGATGATCAGGTTTAAAATTGGCCCATGTAATTCTTGTTTCTGCAATTACTTAAGCAATTAATTACACAATTTTAAATTAAATATTCATCTCTGAAAATTTGAAAACCTACAAGAGTACATCTAAGGCTATTGAAAATATTCAAATTTAAATAAAACTATTTAATAGAAATCAACATAAATTTTGACATTTAAATTGATAACGACATTTAAGTTGATCGATGTTATTATTGTTCAATACAAAATCTTTAAAACAATGCGAGTGACCAACTCGAATGTCTCCACTTATAATAAAGTCTCGAGTATCCAATCCAATAGGGCGTTGCTTCTTTCAATCCTATTTTGCTTACGTCATCTTTGGTCATTCCGTCAAATGTCAGCAAGTGGCCACTGGTCTCGTTTGGAAGGGTCCTGTTAAACATGCAATCCTTTTCGGCATTGAACCATTGCCTCAGTCTTTCCACAACTTCGATCCGATACGGTCCTGTGGCTTTGTCTAGGGAAATTTTTTTTTAATTTATACTTAATTACAACAAAATGTTGCTTAGTAAATAATAATTATAATATTGAAATGCTGCTTAGGAACTATTAATAATATTGAAACTAACGACTTAATTTCATCTTACAAGTAAAAATTTGTTTATTGAAGTATTAATAACCTGCCAGACGACATATGTAGAAGCATTCTGAATTGACAAGTTCACCACTCAATGAAACATCAGTTTTGAATATCGTCAACGTGAGGTAGTCATTAACTCCTTTGTCGACGGAAAATTCAGCTGGGTTAATTTTTAAATGAAAGTTTTAGCAAAGTAAAAGTTACTGTGAATTTACAACATCATCAAATATAATTAATTCTGTGTGTCATAAATATTTGTTCTTCAGCCTTTCATTTTAAAAATATTTGACATATTATCTATGTTTTCATCTATAAAATGTATTTGTGTACATGTACCGCGCATAAATTAGATTGCAAATTTAAAAATACCATGAAACTAAAAAACAAATTATAAGTTACTTGGTAAGGGTTTGTCATGGACACTTAAGTAATTATCACTGAACGAGGCCATCGTGTTAAGCAATATGAGTGCATGTTTTGGCAGATTATCGAATAAAAACGTCTTCTCAGAATCGTATATCTCCAGTGGCCAAAATCCCTTCTTACACTTTGTTTCCAATTCCTCCAAACTCTTGACTGATTCTTCTTTCCCATCACTTTCATAGCAAAAACTTTTCGAGCACAAATCTTTCGATTTGCAATGCACTACTCCAGCGATGAGCCACGTTACGAATCCGATTCTCATGAAATCAAATCCGCTATGTTACAGATGCGTACAAATTTGTAAACAAATTTGAATGTAAATATTAGTCTCGATCCTTTATTATATTAATAATTTATTATGAATGAATAAGTCACAAGTAAGATTAACTTAGGGGTGAATATAATACGAATAGAGGAGAAAAGAGAATCGAAGAATATGAACAGCATATTAAGTTAATATTATTAACCCATTAGGATTCATCTTTAATCTATTTACAATTAATTTCCTGAAATTGGCGCACAAATTATAAAAAATGAAGCCTAAAAATGATCTAAACTATTTCACTAAAAATAATTCGAAAATGTTCACAGAAAAAAATATAAATACCAACTGACGCGTTCATAAAATTCTGAAATGTAAACCTCTGCTTAAAACCTTGCATCCTTTTGTATTGCTGTTAATTATTTTATGATAATTATGTTTTGTAAACATTATAATTTATGATTATTGTTGGTTATTTTATGATAATGTCTTTATATTTAATGTATTCATATTATTAAGTTATTAGTCTTTGTATTAGGTATTGTACTTTTACTACGTCAGAATTGGGGTTGGGTTAACGAAGCTCAGTGTGGAAACTCAAATAAGCTTTGGTTAACACGGGAATGCATTTCGGCGACTGATTTAAGAATTAACAATTTATTGAAGCAAAAACTAACTGACATTTAACAAATTTACAATTTAAAATCGATAATTTTAATAACAAAAAGAACAATTTATCTCTAAAATGTCCAGCTGGTTTGCATGTAATTAAGAAGTTAATTTAACATGGAATTCCGATGTTACTGTCTTCATGACGTTGAAACCATCCAGGAAATATTAGCTTTTCTCTTTTTTAGCGATTTATCAACCGCTCTAAAAGAGAAAACGATATTGAATAGTTTATTTACAATATTAATATTACAATAATATAATAGTATATAATGTTACAATAAAAATAATATTACCATAATATTAAAACATTAAAAGTTTATATATTATTATAACATTATTAGTTTAATAATAAGCAATATTGTAACCTCGAGAAAACATAAGCATTATTAACCCTGACAAGCTATGGTGAGAATCATTGTCAGAAAGGATGCAATTCCTGAACGAAAATTTGCATTTATGAAACAATTTCTTTAAAGAATATTATTAGTCTTTCGAGGCAGAAATCAGTTTTTCATTGAGAAATTTTATATTTTGATAACGATGATGTATTGACACTTATTTACAGTAAGTAACTGACTTTTGATACACCAATTACAGGAATTACCCATAAGTGCTGAATACGAGGGAAACCGAAAAGAAATTGAAAACCCAAACGTTAATCTGCTTTTAAATAGGCAGTCCCCGCAAAGAGAATTATGGTTGTAATTTTTAAAATATTTACCACATAAACCACGCATTATTATAATTATAAATAATTACCATATTACGTTTTCGCTCGACAAATAAAATTAATTTGAATTCTAAAAACATTAACACCGTAGAATCCCAAGAATATAAATTACCTGTCGATGCAAGCGATGCTGAATGTCTGGTTGTATGTATTTCTGGCAACATTAAAAAAGTCACAACATAATAATATTTCATCAAAATTAAAATTAATAATATATTAATTATAATTAATATGCCATCAATATTATAACGTAACAATACGCCACCAACATTTGGATAAGGTAGTGAACATAATTAACTTTGTAAATTAATTGACGGATTAGCTTTACTAAGTGTTATGCAAGGATGCATATCATAATTATTTCTTCTTTTTTTTATATTAACATAAAGTTCATAATACCAGGTGAGTCTGAGACGATGCCATTTTGGAGTAGCGTCTTTCCGATAGCACCTACTGAATATTAAATTGTAAATTTAAATCCATACTCTGTCGAAATAAAATTATGATTATGAATGTTGCTGGTTGGTTTAGCTAATATAATTATTTCTTCATTTCATAATTATTTTTTCATTTCATAATTATTTCTTCATATTTTCTGGAACTACAAGACGACTGTTTTTAATTAAAATGGTCAATAGATTTAATGGTTTTGCTTGCTTATTTCTTCTATTCTTCAGATTTTTTTATTACAGGTAAATAAATTTAATTTTTCACAATTAAAAAATTGGTTACTTAATAAATAATTTCAAATTTTCCTACATTATTAAATTACAAATAAGTATATATTTCCTAAATATAGTTTATACTTGTCGGAAAAGTTCTGTCCACTTCTGTTCTTGTTTTATTTGAAAGAATTCCTTAAGAAATATGTTAATTTTTAAGTAAATTTATTTACTTATTTATTAGTGACTTTATCCATGCATATATAACTTGTATAATTGATGTTATGCAAATATTCTTTTAATAAATATAATTATACTTGTATAATTGATGTTATGCAAATATTCTTAATAAATATAATTATACTTGTATAATTGATGTTATGCAAATATTCTTAATAAATATAATTATACTTGTATAATTGATGTTATGCAAATATTCTTAATAAATTTAATTATACTTGTATAATTGATGTTATGCAAATATTCTTAATAGATTTAATTATACTTGTATAATTGATGTTATGCAAATATTCTTAATAAATATAATTATACTTGTAAAATTGATGTTATGCAAATATTCTTAATAAATTTAATTATACTTGTCAGAAACGCACCCTTCACTTTTTCGGTTATTTTATCTTCTAAAATCGGGGCTTTAAAAATATATTAATTTACATCTTGAATATTAAATTATGCTTTACAAATATTCATTAAAAATATAATTATACTTGTCTCAAAGGCTCCGTCATCTTCAATTCCTGTTTCTTTTGAATGCATATTTTCATAAAAAAATATGTTAATTTGAAGTATATTTATTAAATATTTATATGCCTATATTATTTATTCGATGTTAATTATTAGTCATGTTTGTAAATAAATTACTCTTAAATATTTAACTTATGTGTAATTACTCTTAAATATTAAATAATGGCGTTAATGTTAAGTATTTATAATTACTGTAATTGTTTTAAGTGTTAAACCTATTTATAATTACTGCAACCGTATGAAGTATTAAACATATTTATAATTACTGTATTAAGTATTAAACATGTTTATAATTACTGTAACTGTATTAAGTAATAAACATATTTATAATTACTGTTCATGCAAAATATGACAAATTCTTCCCTCCCGACCGCTATTTCCATCCACTGTTCTTTTATGAAAACATAAAAGTTCGCATCAGGTGTTGAAGTTTTGAAGAATTGTTTGTGATATTGGAAGTCTACTGTGAGAGCCACTTCATCTAAACAGAGTAATACATTAAATAGAAATAAATAATGACATATAACATATAAATCTTATATTATATTAATATTAATATTGCATTTTCAAGTAATACATTAAATATATAAATTTTATATAATATTAATATTAATATTACATTCCCATCCACTAGCTGTAGGATGATTTTGCAATCATAATAACAATTCATTCCCCTTCTTACATTTAAAAATATCAAACTTATTAAATTTTAGAAAATACTAATTAATAGATTGTTTTTTTATAAATTAAAAGTCATTAAAATTAAATTAAATTAGAAATGTCAGTGATGAATATCAAAACGCAGATGAACGAAACTCGAATGCCTCCACTTGTACATAATCCTCGAATAACCTATCCAGAAGAAGACATCGTCTCGTCCTTCATCATCGAGAACCTTCCTCAGGTCTTCTAACGTTACTTCGTCAAACGTCAGCAAATAACCAGCCACCTCGTCAGGGTAAATCAGGTTCACCGTACAGTCGCCGACGGCTTCGAACCATGTCCTTTCGTCGATGTACGTCTCGATCCTTGAATGGTTTAGCTGATTATCGTCAATATAATCTTTGGAGCCTGGAGATTTCGTTCGGTTAAAGATAAGTTTAAAATGTCAGCAAAAATGCCTTTTCCAATAATTGACTATTCGTTGGCTTTAAATTGCGATGTCTTTTTTAAGGTCATATTTCGATTAAGTATTTTATAACTAAAAATAAACAGAGTATTTTAGAACTTAAATTATGTATTATAAGATAACATGAAGTTAATTATTAAATTTGTCTGTTAAATTTATTAATTATATTATAGAATAATTATTAATTATGTTATAGAATAATTATTAATTATGTTATAGAATAATTATTAATTACGTTATAGAATATTCATTAATTATGTTATAGAATGTTTATAAATTTTAATTCAACGATTCTTTGTTCGTAACATAAAATAATTAATTCACAAATTACGTAAATATACGCAAATGAAGTAATGATCTCCATCAGCCTCGTCATCCCGAAATATAAATTTGTCTCCTTTTTTCTTAATCATCAGGAAATCGTTTTTGGGATCTTCAGGTTTCATGTCACCTCGCCACAAAATTTAAATTCTTACTTTTAATTATAAAATTCTTTCTAAGTTAGATTTATATATTAATACATTGACAAATAGTGAGTAATAGAAAATATACATGTATTATGATATACAACAGCAAATAATATATAATATTAATATTAATGTAATTGGATAATAATAATATAATAATAATGTAATAATTATAATAATGATAATAATGATATAATTATGATGATAATAATGATATAATTATGATGTTAATAATGATATAATTATGATGTTAATAACGATAACTTTCAACGAATGAATTCAAATCAATTGAGCAAAAAATCAAGTCACCATACCTGGCAAAGCATTTCCAAAGGCGTCAAACCACTCGTCTCCTCCAGATGCCATCGTATTGAGTAGAACAGGTAGGTCCACGGGCAGTTTGGGGACAACTTGTCGCCTCTCGTTCAAATAAATCTCGAGCAACCAGCTTCGTTTTTTGCACAGATTTTGTGCTTCTTTCAAACTGTTGATTGCTTTCAACTCTCCGTCGCTCGTATAGCAATACTCGTCTGTACAGAACTCAATGGGCTCTGAACTCAATCTTTTCGTCAATAGTAATAGGACGATACCATATTTCAAAAGGTTTTGACTGGGGAAATTATAATAAAAAATAAATAAGATTTAATGAGGTTCAATTGTTGTTCGTGTATCCATCATACCTTGCTCGAAGATGCATTGCAGTGTTTTCGACTTGCGACCAGCTAGACTCGGACTAACCAACTGCAATCATGTGATTGTGAATTTTCAATATCAATTCAAAATAAAATTATGAATCAATTGTGAATATTAATAAAAGGATTTGCAAATCACTCGATTAACAAAAATATGAAGCAAGCAAATTTCTTTCTTCGAATGTGTTGTCAACAAGGTGATTTGACCGTTTATTTCAAAAACGCAAACAACTTAATTTCGATCAATAATTTTTAAAAGTAAATTGACGACAAAACCCGATATGCTTTATGGAATGCATTCCAGATATAGTATTGTTTGTTGTGATCGATGATTATAGTAATGATTATTGTAATAATTTTAATTACTTTTATTAATATTACCAGCCAGACGATATTTTTAATTACATTTCATCGGCCACGCAATCGGTTGTCATGGAGACAAAATAAATAAATGTTTTCTGTACGCGGCAAATTACACGATATTCTTACAAAGCATAAATAAAAAATACAAAAGATTTTTAAAAAATTAAAAAGCACAAAACGAAAATTATCGGCGCTTTCAAATCAAAACGAAAATAAAATGTTCCTCAAAGGGTTCATGACTCATATTCGCATTCGTGACTTTAACCATTTTAACATTTACAACAACATAAACATCATTATTAATATTAATTTTCCAATGCATCATTTTCCAACCTCACACACTTAACAAAAACTTCAAATCGGCCACAGGTATGCCTACTTTTGCCTCTTGCATTTACTAACGGACGGCAAAACAAGAAGTCGTTGGATTCGCTTCTGTTCTAATTCCCACTGCTTCCAAACCGACGGAGTTTTGCGTTCCGTAACGAGTCTGGAAGATGCTCAAAGTTACTGCAAGGACGGCAAGTGGTTGCTCGAGATTTACGAACCACGCCAGCAAGAGCTCATAATGGACAACCTGCCAAAACCAGTTCCCCTTCTGCTAAATGCCGTTGGAACTACCACAGAAGAATACATCAGCGTTCTCGGCACCCAACTGTCAAGTAAGACGTGGCCCTCTATGATTGGTTGCAATTACTTTTTAATTAGGTGCTTTTTATTTATGAACGTCAATGGTTAATATTTTAATTTCAATTATTTGATTTACTTGACAAGCGGATAAAAATGAACGAATGATTGAGAATTGAGATGTAATGATTTTCTTCGTTAGAATTTGTCTTTATTTACAAATCGGTTAAATAAATATTCAAATAAGCCTATTTTTAATGCCTGCTATGAACCACGATATAATTTAATAATTGCTAAATTTATGTGAAAATACCACGAACTCGTTTCTATTAGGTCAACTTTGAAATAATTAATTAATTCCTTTATCAGATGATGATGATGATTATTATTATTATTACCATTATTATTATTATTATTATTAATATTATTATTATTATTATCAAACGTTCACAAACACTGATCGCTAGCCTAAATTTTTTTTTGGCAGTCAATGTCGAAATCGTATTCAGGAAAAAGGACTGTCTTAACATTCAAGTTGCTGCCGAGAATTTACTCGTCTCCAGTGAGGATGCACCAGAGGAATTACCTTTCGTTTGCAGCTACGAAGGTCGAGTCAATTCTTATTTATAAAAAGGAAAACAAAAGAATTTATAAATATTATTTATATTAAGAATTGTAGTGAATCGACAAATCAAAGACCAAATATGTTCTAAATGCAATAAAATGTTTAGTTCACTCTGCTCAAAAGGCAAATACTTTCCATACAATATAATTGAAGATGATGACATCCTTTAGCGGCATTAAATTCCCTGAAACAATAAGTTATCAATTCCTTATAAGTTTTATATAGCTTATAAGTTTTATCATTATCATTGTTTTTTTTCTATTTTTTTAAATAATATTTTGTAATAAGAATGCCTTTAGATCACTATGAAATCGTTCCAAAAAAATTGAGTTGGTTCGACGCCATGAAGAGCTGCACTTCCAGTGTAAGCTTTCCAGATTTTAAGGGCCAATTGGCAACTTTCGACGGAATGAACCACGAGGCCATGGCAAATTTGTCTTTCGTCAAAAATCTTGAATCTGGCCGATTGTACTGGATCGGGTATACGAAGCTCAGTTACAGATGGAATTATTCAAGTACGTAATTGCTAAAACATGTTTTCATAACCGCTGCGTGGCTAGATGATTAGGGCGGTGCTCCCGAAACGGGATTCGAATCTTGAGAGGTATAGTTAGTATTAACCGTTAGGCCACAATGATGCACGCTTATGTAACTACAATGTAACATTAATTTATTCATGTATTCGTTATCGTTACTCATTCGTTGCATTAAAACATTCTTGAACGTTTAAAGATTCATTATATTTTCTTACTGAACGTTTAAAGATTCATTATATTTTCTTACTGTCGTTTATTTTTATAAAATCAGACAATTCTGCGGTACATTTATATATTTTATGAGGTTAATAATATTATACATTACACATAGCAGCTAATAATAATAATATTTAATCGATGGCATTAAACTTGCAAACTTAAAATGGGATTTAAACTTAAACTATATATTATAAATTGCTGAAATAATATTTAATATGCAGAAACAAAAATTACGACGATGAACTTCAAGCAAGGTCATCCACTGCTCAGGTCGTCAGAACCTTCAAATTCCTATTTTCTCTTTTTATTTAATGAATGGGAAGAGAAATTAATTGGCAGGGAGCAGTTTGTACTCATATGCATGGAAGGTAATGATGATAAATAATAAATAAATTAGTACGATAATTAATAATAATAACTAAATTACTATATTTACTACTTTCACTTAATTTTTTTAAATAATGTATAAATATTGTTACAAATATAAATTATAATTATTTACATTAAATGCACAGACAACACTCCAAAGGACTTAATGGTACGCAAAAACACTTCGTTGGGTAAGCAATCCTAAGATGGGTGAAAATACCAGCTTGCCTTTTCATTTAATGAATTATTTATTTATTTAGTAAATTAATTAATTAATCATTTAATGATTTATTAATCAGTGTAGTTTAATAGTACTTTCTAAACAATTTCTAAACTTTAAAATGAAATTTTGAATAGAACTTTTAAAATGGGATCAATAAATCAGATCAATCAGACAATTGTAATCTATAAATTGATTGGTTAGGTGGTTCCATAAGAAAATATAGTTGGTACTACTTTATGCCCTAATGTTAAGATAATTTCAATAAATGTTAAGATAATTCCAATAAATGTTAAGATAATTTCAATAAATGTTAAGATAATTTCAATAAATGTTAAGATAATTTCAGTAAAACCATTGTTTTCAATTTCTAAATTTCAGCTGCTCCCATACCTGTTCACATTCTTGTAATTGCATTACTACCACTTTCCAATGCAATCAATTTCCTGAGCCAATTAATAAACGACATGCATTGACCAACTTTCTAACTGTTAAAAATAAATCCTTAAATCTGTTTTTCCAGACTTTTTCAGCTACCATCAAAGAGCATAAAATATCACATAAAAATAAGTAAAATTAAATTAATTAAATGTTTAAAATATTATTTTAACATTATTTTAAATTTAATTATATTAAACACGAGATCCACAACCATCACTGGTCACCAAACATATCCTGATGACGTGAGTAAGACATTCCCAACCTAAAACACTTTACTCATAACGAAACAATCCCTGTCCGCACGACTATAGCCATCGATTGCCATTATCTCGTGGTTAACACCTAGTTAAATGAAATAACTTTAAAATGCCCAACCAACCAACCAACCAACCAACCTACAGACTACAACAACATGGGACTCGAAAAGCCACACAGACACTATTCTCAATCAGCATCATCAGCTTCTAACGATAATAAAAAAAAAAAAGATTAGAAATAATGTAATAACATAAAGTTCTCAGAATAAAACTCGCTCGTCGAAGATTAAATTATGAATGAGAATCAAGAATGAAAAATACTTTGTTCTAGAAAAAGTCAAAAGATTATTCCCGGTACAAATTTCGAATCACGGTCAATTTAAAACCACACCTCTCCTCCAAACGGTGTTCGCTCAGTCCCCCGGTCTGAGGCCTTAGTCCCACATCCAATTTGGGGGGAACTGAGGGAGACAAAACCCCCTCCAGTTTGGTTCCTCGGATTGTTATTGCACTCATTGCAAGGCGAATTTGGACATTCGTGATTTTATGGCTCAATTTTAAAAACTAAAACATTTCAATAGATACAAAACTGATCGACAAGGTTTAGAACGAAATTTCTCAAACATGATTCCACGTCACAACGCACCAACAACCCGCCAACAACCCACAGACCGACCGCTCCAAGCAAAGCGAACCTGGGATCTCAGTTGGACAGACCCGAGCCCAAGAGGGTAAGTAGGTTTGCATCGATGTTGGAGGCTTAAGCCCTAGCTACCCACCTAAGTAGGTATGCATCAATGTTGGAGGCTTAAGAACGTTATGCAAAACAGGTACTGAGTAGAATGAATTACGGAATAATGGCTGAAAAGTTCTGACAATAAGAGCATCCTTTCGAGAAGACTGCATGCATTGCTTTGAAAAGGGAGTTGAATTGATTAAAATATCTCGTCGGCCAAACAAACCGCAAGCAAAATTGCTCTTTTTACTCGGAAATCAAACGACGGCTTTCGAGTAGCAGCTACCGAATAAAAGGTCGACAAATGTTAGCGACTCGTTCGTCGAGACGGGAATCGACGGACCGTAACCGAAGAAAACCTCGAACAAAAACACCAGGCAAACGACGAAAATACTTCTCCGTGCGAAACGAAGACAAAGGAAGTGGCTCCGTTAAAGCTCAAATGATGAAACGTTATTATGTTGTTATGTAATAAAACTCCACCGTGCATGGACGTTAACGAATGAATTACTAGCAAGCGACAGAATTAGCCTCCGTTCGAAACCTACGTGCAGCCAACGTTGGCATTCACAGTCAATCCTCACTGCCTCTGTTGCTCTTTCAACTTGTCGAAGAAAGGGGCGTTTACGTTCAGATTTCTGTCCGCTGCACCCACAGGTCGAAAGGTCATCATGGGCCTCGTTCCCGTCGACCCGGCAGACTGTCTGAGCCTCCGGAGGGGGTTGGTGTCGACCGCGGAGGGGTCGTCTTCGTCCGTTGAGGCTATGGGAGCCTGCCTGCCCGGAATAATGGGTGCCCGAAGTTTTTGGTTCAAAGTGGCCCTATTGGACGACTGGGGGTTGAGCCTCGAGGAGGCAAAATTTGTCACGGGGGTCGGCAGGGAGGAAGCGGGTCTCGAACCGTCGGTCTCGTCCGTGGATTCGAGGGATCTCAGCGAAACCAGCCTCGATGTGATGGTGTTACCTTCGATAAGCTTTGGTGAAGCTGTTCAAAAAGGAGAAACATCAGATGAGCTACTTAAGCGGGATTAGACAAACGTCCGCGAGGTATTTCACGCTCGGTTGAACAAAAATTATAAATTATAACTTATTAAAAATCACAAATTGCTTAAGTTGTCCGACGAGGGAGAAAAATATTTGCAAATGAAACTCACATATTTGAGCACTGGAAACACTAGGAGATTTTTTCTCGTCCCCGGACGACCTCCGAAGACTGCTCGACTTGCTGGAGGTCGGAGAGGTCACGACCTGCTGGCGACCTTCGACCCTCAGCGGACTGCGTTCCTTCTGCTCGGAGGATTTCTTGTCGTCGTCGATTCCGTTGTACTGGTCGGAGACTTCTTTGCTCGAGGAATACGACGAAGATTCGAACAGGCTTCCATCCTCCTCCTCTTCCTCTTCCTCCTCCTCGTCATACTCGTCTTCCTCTTCTTCGTTTCCGTTGACATTCGACTTGACGTCGGCCACGACGCGAGACGCAGCTTCCGAAACCTCAGACGCCCTCGCAGCCGGGGCCACCGACGGAGGGGGCTGGGTCGGCTTCTTCATGATGGGAGGGGGACCAGTGGACCCGTTGGCGGTCAGTCTTGCGGAACACGTGGTTTTGTTAGAAGACGAACTCGAAAGGATGCTCTGGGGTCTGATCTGAGGAGGTAAGGTTGTCGTCTGCCTCAGGGAAGCGCCGTTGTTGTTGTTGTTATGGCGTAGGATGTCAGACACAGATTGGTCGGAGAAAGAAAAACCGCCGACGTTTTCGCCGCTGTTTCTCGACTCCTCGGATTTCTTCTCCGGCTTCGAAGCCGTCGGGAGTTTTTCGGCGGGCCTGCGGTCGACCGACAGCCCCAGGTTTTCGAATCCTGCCAGTAGGTCCTTCATCTCCTCGTCGTGGTCGGAAGTCGTGGCATTCAGAACTTTGAGAACTTCTTCCATCAGGGAGCTTCCAGAATCGGCTTCACTCTGGAATGAAAAGAAAATTAATTTTTAGTTGCATGATGATGATGATGATTTTTCAATAAGTTAAGGAGATTGACTAGATGGTAAGAAAGATGTGAAAATTGTGATCTCAGAAGTATTGGCAAACAAAAAAAATAAAATATTTAACAAGAGGTTTTATTTAACTTATGAATGAGTTACAGCTCTTATGAGTCACACAATTTCAAGAGATTTCACAAGAAAAGATGTGAGTGGGATGTTAGAATTTAATTAAAAATTTAAAAAATTAAAAAGGAAAAACCTAATTTCATGAAATCAATTTACAGCAGACAGAATTACTGAGAATAATTGTGGAAAACAAACAGTTTATAAACAATTATAAATAATTGAATAATTGAATAATTACCATGCTAAAGAAAGAGCATTTACTAACGACAAAAATAATAACAATAACAACAACAACAACAATAATAATAATAATAATAATAATAACAACAACACAGAGACTAATAAATTACCGAAATGCCAGGAAGCTTGAAGTCGGCCAGTTCATCGTCCTCGCAAAGGGCAGAATAACCACTGGTCAGTGTGGAACTGGAAAACAAATAATTAATGGTTAATAATTATAAATATATAATAATAAATATAATCTTATTACATAACAATAATTAAATATTAATTAATTATTACCTGGACAAACTGGTGAACTTTGACCCTCCATCCATCCTGCTGCCATTGACAGGAAGTGAGACGAGGGAGGTCCTCAGGTCGTCTTCGCTTCTTCCTGCAACGGTTCAATTAATTAATTAATAACAGCTACAATGGTAATGGTAATAAATAAATAATAAACTAGCTAATCTTAACTGGCTAACTAATACAGAATGACATGCACAGAGTAACAGTTACAACAACAGCATCATAAACAACATCGTCATCAAAATCTTCACCAATATCATAAGCATCAACAACGCCATCGTCATCAACAACAACATCGTCAAAATCAACAACATCATCAACAAGCATCAACATCAACAACAACATCATCATCATCAAAATCAACAACAACAACAACAACAACGTCCTACTGGTATTGGCCGTCTTGTTGGGCAGCTTGTCGTAGTTGTTGCCGATGAAGGACACGTCACCGAAGCAGACGCCATCGTAGCCCACGTGACCCAGGTGTCTGAGGTCGTTCTGCGGTCTGCTGATCAGGTTCGGCGTGGCCTTGTAAGCGTTCCTTATCGACATCCTCGCTGATTCTGAATCGACGTTGTAGAAACGAACGAACGAGATTGTATTCGTCAAATTCGTCAAGTATCAAGCATCAGTTGCCATGGCGACCGATTTGTTTATTTGTTTACTCAATTTTATTATTATTATTATTATTATTATTATTATTATTAGTTTATTATTAACGGCGGTTGCGCAACGAAAATGATTTCGACTTCGTGTAGTTATGGTGATTCTTTGGTCTCATTTTTATTGGACGACGTAGACGATAATTATTACTATTATTATTATTATTGTTATTGTTATTATTATTATTACTAATATTATTGCTTGAGGTTGTTCAACAGGGATTAGCGTTGCCATAGTGATTAGCAAATATTCATTGTCATTGTTATTGTTATATTTCAGTGGTTATGATTGTTGTCATTGTTATTGTAGGTTATTACGCAACGACATTGTCATCGACGCGATGATAGGTTGAACTTTACAGGAAATAATTATTACTTAACAAATATTTTTTGACCGTTAAATGAGTTTAATATTACATCAACAACCTTTTATGTAGTTAGTCACTTTAACCAAAGAAATAATTAAAAATAAGTAATGTATTCCAATCACTAACTTTTATCTGATAACGAAGCCATTATAAAAGCTTTAGCGGATGTTTACTGTTCAGTAATGGCCTCTCTTCAGTTAAACAAGCAATCATAATCATAATCAGTTATCCAAAAGGGACAAATGGCAATATTGATAATTAAGAATTCTCAAAATAAGCAGTAACAACGTCAACTGACGAACAATCTTGATTCAAGCATTGTTGATGTAAAGATTGTCCAACACCTTTCTTTCATTCAACAAATGAATTTCAAAACTTTCAATCAATTCTTTCAATTAATTCCTTCAATCACTACTTTCAATGAATTCTTTCAATTAATTCCTTCAATCACAACTTTCAATCAATTCTTTCAATTAATTCCTTCAATCACAACTTTCAATCAATTCTTTCAATTAATTCCTTCAATCAATTCCTTCAATTAATGACAAAATAAGCGTTGAAAATTCTCCTCTGAATTCCATAACGACAGAGAGTCATGTCCACAAATCCTCCACGAATCATTATTAATAACAAATTATTACTTACAACTGAATATTATTTACAACGAATTATTGTTAATAATGTATTATTTACTACGAATTAATATTAATAAATTGGCATCACTTATTACTGACAACTTGAAATGTTGAAGTGTCATCAACAAGCATCGTGTTTAAGAATGCCTTGTGAGGGTGACCCGTCAAAATAGCCCAGCGACAAAATAGCCCCGTCAAAACATCCCCGTCAATGTGTCTTTATAAAAAAAAATATTTATATGAGTCGATACATTAACCTAGAACTTATTTCAAATTTGATTAAATGAAATGAGTTTTATATTTTGAGGGTGCTATTTTGACGGGGCTATTGGTCGCCGGGCTATTATGACGGGGTGCCCCTTGTGAGATGATGATGATGATGATGATGATGATGATGATGATGATGATGATGATGATGATGACGATGATGATGATGATGATGAGGAGAGGAGGAGGAGGAGTGCAAGAGGATGTTAAGACAATTAAAAATAGGAAAGACTTTCAGCATGTCGATTGTGATTATGGTAATGATTATGATGCTTATTGTTATTATATATTATTATTGTTATTATTATTGTTGTTATTATTATTATTATTATTATTATTATTATTATTATTATTATTATTATTATTATTATTATTATTATTATTATTATTATCATTATCGTTATTACTATTATAATAATTTATGCAACATGTTCCCACGTCAACACCAATTACAATGAGGCGACACATAATTACACGTTTTTATGGACTAAAAGCATCTTAGCAACGAAATGTTTTCAAACAACTGAACAGTTGCACAGTTCTTTTGTTGTTGCTGTGGCAGCTGTAAGCTGATAATAAGCTACGATAATTATCAACAATTATTTCAACATCCCTGTGTTCCTAACACTGGCAAGATGAATTCAAAGCAACCAAATCGTTGACACAGCCTCAACCTCTGAAGCTCATCATCATCATCATCATCGTTGTCGTCATCATCATCATCACCATCATCATCAGCAGCAGCATCACCATCGTCATTAACATAATCATCATCATCAGCATCGCATTACTGTTGCTATCCACGCCGGGAATCGAACACCAGACGTGTGGACCATTTCAGGTCATTATCTAAGTTTCCAGTTAAACCAGTCGGTATTATTACTCACCAGTCCTGTTAAGTTTGATCTTCCTGAGGAGTTGGTTGGATGGCACGACCTCAATGTAGGGCGAGGAATGGTTGGGGTCGAAGTAACCCACGTCCCCTGTCAGCTCCACGATGCCCCTCCACAGTCCGTTCTGTGGCGGATCCATTGGCCTGCAAATGATTATGAATATATGATATAAATGATCTAGAGGGAATATGAAAATCATTGGTAATTGATTATAATAATTTGTTTATTTTTAATATTGTAGTTATGAAAATGTAATTGCAATGTAGTTATAATAATTTTATAATATTTACAATTAACATGATTTGTATTTTTGCCCCTATGATTTCTTGTAAATTATAACAACTAATTTTAGTTTAATAATTACTTTTAATAATTATTTTATTATAATAATTAGTATTGTTTTATTTATTTTGATTTAACTTAAAAATTCCTTCTCGACTTCAACTTACGTCTTGCTGAGCACAGTGACAACATTCTTCACCTTGAACTTGAGGTACTCGTCCCCTGTGCTACCCTCCTGCGGACAGTCCCTCACCATTATCACCTGAGGAGGCTTCATCTGGGAAATATTAATTAATTAATATTCATAATAATTTAATTAGTAATAAGTTTAATTTACACGTTTATATTTAGTTTAGTTTAAAAAATAATAAATGATAAAAAAAATAGGTTTTCCACTTGATAAATCAGACCTTCAAGATGAAGTTAAAATGGTAATAATAAATAATCAATGTAATAATAAATTTATAATAATAGTAATAATAATATTAATAATAATAATAATAATAATAATAATAATAATAATAATAGCAACAATAATAATAATAATAATTGTTATACAATTACTGAACATTTGAAAACAATACAACAACATCACATAACAACAACAACAACAACAACAACAACAACAACAACAACAGATTCATACCTGCTGAAGGACCCCAACGAGATCAGCAAACCTCGGCCTATCCGTGGGTTCGTGTTTCCAGCACTCATTCATGGTGGCGTACCACTCCTCGGGGCACTTGGGCGGCTGAGGGAGGCGCTGGAAATTGGGGGCATCGACCGCCTGCATGATCTGGTTGGAAGTAAGATGGACCATTTACGTGGTAATTAATAATAAGGATGTGATAATTTATTGGAAGGTGGTACGATGGATGGATGGATGGATGGATGGATGGATGGATGTATGGGTGCGTGGATACGAAGTTAAACGTTATTAAATTAACCATTAATCACAATATCAATATTAATATTAATTAATTAATTATTAACAAACATTAATTGTAAATTATTAACCACCTTATGAGTGACGCAAGCGAGAATATTATTAATAATTTCAAATGACTGCAAATCATGTGACAATTAATGAACGCATCACAGGATCCTGGATGCACCTTTCACCCTTGACCTTATTGACCTTGTAATTCCCAGAGAGTGTGAACAAAAGAAAGAGAGGATGTACACTAGTGTACTAGTTATAGTTAATAACTAATAAGTAGTTAACTACTAGTTAATAACTACTTTAAAGTAGTTAGGAAGTAGTTAATAACTACTCTTAAAAAAGTAGTTAAAAAAGTAGTAGTTAAGTAGCATCAGATACATAAAAGATAAAGAGTAATTCCAAAACATGGCTCCAAAACGTCTGCTGTCGAAATGTAATCATTAAACACTGTGGAGTGTTTTGTCCTGCCAAATGGGACTCATGATGAGTGACTGGGAAATTACCATTGCCAGAGTTAACAAGCTACGGAGTCATAAACAACAGCTTTGACAGCTGTGGATATCATCATCATCATCATCATCCTCATCATCATCATCCTCATCATCATCATCATCCATCATCATCATCATCGTCATCGTCGTCGTCGTCGTAGTAGTAGTAGTAGGCATCATCATCATCATCAAGACCATCATCGACAGAGGGATGAAAGAGATAGATGATTGGGCTTTCAATGGTGAACAAGATAATTATGAGAATGAACTGTTAGCAATGACTTTGGCAGGAATATTGCTTGATGTTGTTAATTTAAATTTATTTCTTTCAAATGTTACAGAGGATGCATTGCCGGTGCTAAGGTGGAAAAAGATGGATTGATAGGCAAGGGGGAGGAATAAAAAGATGGATGGATGGATGATTATGTCTCGACAGATAGATGGATAGAAGATGGATGAATGCATGCATGAATGGATGGATGGATGGATGAATGAATGAGGGTGTCTACCTCCAGCCCTGTGAGTCCAGCCCATGGTTGTTCCCCGAAGGAAAACATCTCCCACAATAACACACCGAACGACCACACGTCTGAGAACGATGTGAACTTCAGGAAGTTTATGCACTCAGGTGCGCACCTGTCGAGAGGAATGAAATTATGAATGTTGATTATTTAATTTAAATTATTTATTTATTAATTTATGTATTTATGGTAATTATTTGAAAAGCAAATTGAAAGTATTGCTTATGACATTTATTTATTAAATAAATTTTTATAATTGTTTTTGAATTTTCTTAGTGATAAATTAAATAAAATAAAAAATAAAAATTTAATTGCTAAAATGTTAATAATAATAATAATAATAATAATAATAATAATAACAATAATAATAATAATAATAATAATAATAATAATAACAATCATAGTAATAATAATAATAATAATAATAATAATAATAATAATAATAACAATAATAATAATAATAATAATATAATAATAATAATATAATAATAATAATAATAATAATAAACATGCTGTTATCCAACCAAGCAATGGGTAGCTTGAGTCCAGTATTGAGGTGGCTTTGATAATAGTCCGATCCAACTCCCAGTGCCCGAGACAGTCCGAAGTCGCTGATCTTGACCTGAGTAAATATAATAATTATAATTTAATAATTTAATTATTGTTTTAGAAATATTTATTATTTTGTAATGTAATAATAAAAAAATAACCATCATTCTAGCATAATAATGTTATTATAATTAGTACATAATATTCGTCAGCTTCAATTATCACTATTACTAATAACATTATAATGAAATAATTTATTCAATTCTCCACAGGTCGATGATCATATTTGCAGATGTAACCTTCCAAAAATGCAACATCATCAAACTCATAACTAATATTTTATTTTTATATTTTAAAGTTTAAAAATTAAACAGAATAAAAACATTGCTGAGTAATCGATAAAGAGAGGTTAGAGACTGGTGTTCTTAGTCATCATCATCATCATCACCACCACCACCGTCGTCGTCGTCGTCATCGTCGTCGTCGTCGTCGTCATCATCATCGTCATCATCATCATCATCATCATCATCATCATCATCATCATCACAAAGAGAATCACCGTCTTCAACTCACAAACATTCGTCAAATTCAAAACAACAGTGAAAGAAATATGCAACTCAACGTTAATGGTGAAGATTATGAATGTGCTGAGGATAATGATGAGGATGATGATGATAATGATGGTGATGACGAGGATAATGATGGTAATAATAATGATGATGAAGATGGTAACAATGATGACGATGATGGTAATAATGATGATGATGGTGGAAATCCATTTCCAACTGGAATGAATCCTTTAAAGCCTCCAAATTGTTCGTTGGCTTGAAAGCTTGAAGGAAGGAAAGAGAGATAAAACGATGTTGAACGTAAAAAAGAAAGAGGGGAATCTTCAACAATTTCCTTTGAGGTACGAGATGGAGAAGTCTATCTTGGGAGGTGGAATTGCATTTGGAGATAATTGAGTAACACTGCTGACATTCAATCACACTCGTTCAATCCAATCAACCAACCAACCAATCATTCCATCAAATCAATTCAATCCGTCAACCAATCAACCCACTGGCAAGCAGGTAGGCGTGTGAATGGATGACTCATCGCTTAAAGCTGGTGGTGGTGATGATGATGATCCAATCCAATAGAACATAGGTTCTTCTTTTCCATCTATTAGCTTAACTACCAAACACCATGGAGAACCACACACATGCACACGCGCACACACATACACACACACGCACACAGCAGGTTCAAATCCTACCTTGAGTCGACCAATAAAAACCGTCAGTGAAAGCTTTTACGACAACGAAGCAGTCAGCAGCGTCAAGGACGCAACTAGCAGAGGCGCCATTCAGAATGTGCGCTACATAAAGCAGAAGAAGAAGAAGCATTCCATTTCCTCGAAAGTGAAAAGCACTGCAAAGCATAATTATTTATTGTGGGCCCCACAACAGAACAAGACAAGATAGACGGATGTGTTGAGTGCAAGTAACTCTGTAAAATGGCTCCACGCTTCATTGGAGAAGTGGGTCAACCATGTCTAATGTCTCTTTCACTCGAGTGAGGGGAGTGAGTCGGAATGCTACTGAAACTGTGGTGGTTCCAACGAAACGACAGATGGATGGATGGATGGATGGATGAATGAATGGATGGATGGATGGATGGATGGATGGATGGATGAATGGATGAATGGATGGATGGATGGATGGATGAATGGATGGATGAATGAATGGATGGATGGATGAATGAATGGGCGAAACGAGAGAAAGTGATATAACCACGATGCCACGGTTGCAATTGAACTCGTAAATTATTATTACTATTACAGTAATAAAATAACAAATATAAATATAATAACAATACATTATTATTATTATTATTATTATTATTATTATTATTATTATTAAAAATACTTTTAAACGACGAATGAGACTCCATTGGTGGTCTTAAAGGAGATGATGTGGAGGATGACAACCAGATGGCTGTGATCATGATGTGTTGTTTGCTGTCTTTGATGATGATGATGATGATGATGATGATGATGATGATGATGATGATGACAAAAGTGACGGTGATGAAGATGATGCCTGAGGAGCTAAAAAAAATGGTACGACCTTGGCGAGAGTTTCCTTTGTTGAAGTTATTATTATTATTATTATTATTATTGTGATATTGTCATCATTAGTGATTATTTCTAATTATAATCATATATTTTTACATATACACATTAATAAAAACTAATCCTCTTCCATTATTATATATTATCTACAAAATAATGAAAAACTCACAAAAATAATTATAATAAAATTACATTAATACATCCGGTTATATCAAAGCTTATTATTATTATTATTACTATTACTATTATTATATTATTATTATTATATTATTATTATTATATTATTATTATTGTTATTAATAATAATATTAATTATATTAATAATATTAATAATTATATTATCTTATTATATTATATTAATAATTATTATCATTATTATTATCTTCCTGTTGAGGTTCACAGGAAAGCGCCATGAATGACTCATAACGGAACGCTTCATTCCACTCCTGTGGCGGTGGTGATGATGATGATGATGATGATGATGATGGCGGTGATGATTAGGTACAGCGCTTCTAGAAACTAGTTTTAAAACTATTATAATTATAAATTTTAATTATTATAATAGACTTTGTAATTGTTAATATAATTATTTATATTATCAGTATTTAGGCTACTGTACATTCGACAGTCACTTTCATTATTATTATCATAACCTGTATGACGATGACACATTCAATAAGCAATCAAACAAATCTAAAATCATACTTTTCTAAGCTCTCATTGGATGACCTAATGGGGACAGAGTTAATTAAGTAGGTCAGTAAGTGACGATTTTATTTATATTTCAAAGAAATGGTGACAATCTACTTATAGCAATGACGATGATGATGATGATGATGAAGACGAAGAATATGAGGTTGATGACGACGACGACGACGATGACCTTGCGTCATAGAAATGTTAAATCAGAGCAATCTTTAAGCAGGAAAACATTGGCAGGAGTAAACAACTCTTGGAAACGAGGAAAGCAGATCCATTGTCAAACACATCCATCCATCCATCCATCCACCCATCCATCCATCCATCACCGCCCACTCATTTGCACTTCCTCTTTCTCATCCATCCATCCATCCATCCATCCTTCGACCATACGTGATCTTACCCATGCAGTTCTTTCCACTGAAAATTATTGTTTTCGTTAAATTCTTAAAAACTCATTCAAAAAACTCAACCAACTCGAGATCATCATCACCATCACCACCACCGACGATTTTAATCACCATCGCAGGCAGCCGTACCGGCCGTCGACGGTCCGAAGCCGGGCCGACACTGACCTTATCCTCGGCAAAGACGAGCACGTTTCTGGCTGCCAAATCCCTGTGGATGAGTCTGTTCTTCTCCAGGTAGGACATGCCGTCTGCCAACTGACAGGCAAGGTCGCACAGGTGTCTGGTGGAAAAGATGGATCTTAGCCCCTGGTCCTTTAGGCATTCCAGGAGGGACTTCAGTGGGGCATACTCGGTGACCTGGGGAGATTTTTTAAATGTGTGCATTATTATTATTATTATTATTACTATTATTATTATTAATTGATCGGTTTTATTAATAATTAAGAGGATGTTTATTAGGACATCTAAAAGGGAAATGGAAATGTGGATGGGGATGATTAGGCAGATGATGATGATGATGAAGTTGGTTGTGATGAATAAAATGAACCATCAATGAAACATTCATTCACTCGCTCACTCAATCACTCATAATCTCATTCATTCACTCACTCACTCACTCAATCACTCATAATCTCATTCACTCACTCACTCACTCGCTCAACCTTGACACGTCAGTAAGTTGATGAGATAAGAATTACAACGTTAACTTACATCTCAATACGTTTAATGACTGAGCGTCAAACCAAAAGTATAACTACGCTCTAAAATAGCCATTACATCGTCATTTTAACAAGTAACCACCAACATCACTATCATGATCAGAGTACCAACCATCCATCCATTATTGGATGCCAGCTGTACATAACAGCTAATATCCATCACAACACATTATTTTATTTAAAATAACTATTCACAAATCAACCAATAAACCAAGCAATCAATCAACCAACCAACCAGTCAATCAACCAATCAATCAACCAGTCAATCAACCAATGAATCATCCAGTCAATCAACAAACTTCAATCAACTTAGTCAAACTAAGCTCATCAATGTTACCAGTTACCATCATGAAGTTGTCCGATCCGAGGACAACTCCGTAGAGTTGGACAACGTGAGGATGGCACACCGAGTGCATGATCGTTGCCTCGTCCAGAAACTCAGACGTTTGGGTCCTCATCTGATCCTTCGGTAGGCATTTGACCGCCACTATGACCTGTGGACGATTATGATGATGATTTGATGATGATGACGACGACGACGACGATGATGATGTAAGATGGAGATAAATTTAAAATTTAATTTTTAAATACTATTAATAATAATACTCATGTGATCCATGTAATAATACCATAATAATAACGTTATTAACAAGTTGATCCATGTGAATAATGATACATAATATCATTGAGCATTATTATTACTATCATTATTAATATTGCTATTATTATTATTAATTATATTCACATAAAATTATAAAATTAATAATAAAATTATATATATTATATATATCATTACTATTGTAATTACAATTGGATTACTAATTATTAACCATCATATTATGCAAAGATATTTATTATATTTATTAAATTTATTTTGTTTATTATATTTATTTTATTCATTCCTTGGGAACATCCCGGCTCAAAGACATTGTCGTTGTTGCTGTTGCGTTCAACCCATCATTAATGTAACCAGGCATGCTGTCCTTAACAGATTTCAACAGTTCAGGAATTTTTACAACGTTATTAAGAACATTTATGACAACTATTTATAACTACAACAAAGATAAAGGGCCTAACACTTCAATAATAGTTTAGATAAAAACTGCTATTACCATTAATTACATTGTTGTTATTATTATTATTATTATTATTATTATCATTATCATTATCATTATCATTATTATTATTATTATTATTATTATTATTATTATTATTATTATATTATTATTATTATTATTATTATATTATTATTATTATTATTATTATATTATTATTATTATTATTTATTATTATTATTATTATTATTATTATTATAATATTTTGTATATTACTATTTTTAGTCATCTAGGGACCTGCAGATCAAATCCCAGCCACGGGTGTAACGTCTGCCATTCTTTGACGCTGTTAAGTCTGGTTACGTAAGCCATGAATATGACTGTAAACACTTGGTATTGGGGCAGGTCAATGAGTGCTAACCGCCTAGCTAGAACCACTCAACTCAAGAATGCTAAGGCAAATATCAGCACCATTACCATCATCATCACCATCTATTGACTATCTTCGCAATCATCATCAACATCATCATCAATGAGTCATTGTCAACACCATCAATATCATCACATAACCAATATCATCACATAACCAATATCATTATCATCATCATCGTCGAATCATCATCATCACCTGTTCTCCGTTATCCTTTGTCCATACTCCCTGCTGTACGTATCCAAATTCTCCAGTGCCGATGATCTTCTGAAGTGAAACTGCCTCCTCGTCGATAATGTGCTTGTCCCCCGAGGGTTTTTCCAAGATCGGTGGGGATATGGAAATCGTGGAGTGGCTGACTGAGTCTGGAGGTCCTTTGGCAAGGATCTGTATCGATGAGAATTTATTTATGAGTTTATTTATAGACATTTGTCGTTATGATTAATTATTAAAATAATTAATATAATTATTATTTATTAATATGATAATGATTATTTATTAAAATAATTAATATAATTATTATTTATTATTTATTAATATGATAATGATTATTTATTAAAATAATTAATATAATTATTATTTATTAATATGATAATGATTATTTATTAAAATAATTAATATAATTATTATTTATTAATATGATAATGATTATTTATTAAAATAATTAATATAATTATTATTTATTAATATGATAATGATTATTTATTAAAATAATTAATATAATCACGTGTAAACGTAAAAAAGATTCAACATATCAATGGTAATCTTTGCTGGTCCATCCGTCATCCATCCATCTGTCCTTCCATCCATTCATCCATTCACTTAATAATTCATAAATTCAGTGCGCATTCGTCAATGCGGCCATTCATTGATTCGTCAGAATAAAATTCACTCGGAGAACTCAGGAAATGCTTTGCATAGCGCAAGTCTGGCGCATCGTTAAAGTCAGGAAGTTGAGGCGAGATCTAAAAGCATCTAGGTCATACCTGTATTACATAAGTCATACCTTAATTATAATATGTTAATGATATAGGTCATTAAGGTCAATCTATGGAAAATAGAAAAAAACTGATGCTAATAATTTATAAGTAATTATCTGACGAATATTGCTGATACATTTATAATTAATTATCAATTATCTGGCATTGTCTACGCGTTTATTTCGTGTTGTAATCTTCGGAATTCTGAAGTTCGAGAAGTCAAGCAATTAATTACCGTTCCTTGCATAAAATGTGTCGTCGACGAAAAGAGAGCTAATTTTTATAGCGCTTCCTACTTTTGGGTCATTGGGTGCTTGATGCACATAAGGATTACAGGAAGGAAGGAACTTGGATAAATAACAACACCAATAATAAAAATAAAAATAATAATAATAATAATAATAATAATAACAATAATAATTTGGTGTCGACTTTGTGTTTGAAAATAATATTAATAATTTTATTGTTATTATTCTTTATAACCTGGAATTAATTAGTTTGGCAAGTCATCACCATCGTCATCATACCATCTATAAAAATAGTTTTGTGATTTCAAAGCACTATTTATAGTAACAAATGAGTGGGTTGCACTCGTTTTAAAGACGTTGGGAGCCTTTTAAATCCCCTTTCATTCACTTCAAGAACTTGCTACATCATCATCATCATCATCATCGTCGTCGTCATCATCGTCATCGCCATCATAATCATCATCAACGTCATCTTTACTAGCAATTCTTTAGCATCCACATCAGTCCAAGCATAGGATGAATCATCGCCACCATAGCCATCATCATCAAGACCATCATTATCATCATCATCACCATATCTAGAGATGAGATGATTTTGAGAGAATAAAGAAGTCTCAAAACGACTTTGTTAGGGTGAGCAGGGCTAATAAATAACAAGAATAATAAATAAATAATAAGAATAACAATAAATAAATAACAATAATAATAATAAATAAATAACAATAATAATAAATAAATAGTAAGATTACAATAAATAAATAACAAGAATAATAATAAATAAATAAATAATAAAACGAGCTGCTTTGGAGAAGGAGGAGGCAGTGGAAAACAGCGTGAGGCCTTGAAGTATGGAAGAGCTGTGCATTAGCATGTGAATGAATGAATGGATGGGTGGATGGTGAATGGGTGATTGAATGAATTAATGAATCGGTAAGTGAATAGACGGATGGATGGATTGATGGATGGATGAATGAATCCGAGGATGAGCAATCCAAGAGCGATATTCCAGTCAAGTTAAGAGGTCAAAGTTTGCAGTTTCACTAAATTTATGCAACTTTTTAACTTTGAAGAATCCAGTTTCAATAATGAGAAGCAGAAGCAGAAAACAGCAGCAACGAAAATAAAAACATCCCAATGATTCATCACTTGCCGCAGCCTCGTCATCATCATCGTCATCATCATCATCATCATCATCCTCATCATCATCATCATAATCATCATCATCATCTTCGACACTCTTCGTCATGAAGCTACAAATACACGTGTAACTGACGTCATCAGACTCAATCCATCGTGTCAGTTACGTCATCACAAATGACAAATGATTAACCAATATCACGGAAATAAAATAAACAGAACGATAATAAAACAAAATAAACATAAAATTAACAATTAAATATTAATAAATAAATTAAATAAACTAATAAACAAAATTTATAAATAAAAAAAAACAAATAAACAAAATTTCCAACCTTCTTAATCTTGACCAACGCCCCCTTCGGACATTCCTTCTTGAAACTGTGCCTCAGCCTCCTTATCTCCGGCTTCGACATTCCCAGTCCATTGAGGTCATCGTCGACGACGTACTTGAGCTGTGGCACCGTATTGACCTTCAACTTCGTCACGAAATCGTTGTGGTAGTGCTTGAGTTCGCAATCGGCCAAAAACTCCAGCAGGTCTTTCGTCTGTACGGCCATGACGGTTCTCGACGAGAGATATTTCCAATGATCGATGGAGGAAAATACGGATGCTCGAGAAGCGTGCTTAAATTCCTACCGAATTGGCCGAGACAGTTAATTGAGTTAGAAAATCGAAACTTTCAAGGTCCAATTGTCCTCGAAGTATTTGGGTATTTCCGCGGATATATTTTAATCTCTAAATAGTATCTATAGAGTCTGGTTAGTCTGAGGGCAGCCTAAAATAGGTGATTTTTTAACAGTTTAACAGGTTCCTAATTCGGGTAAGCAATGTCCAATTCCAATTGATTCTTCTTTTCGTCTTTTCCAAAACTCATGCAGGCCTTCTTAAGAAGAAGCATAAAAGCAAACTGCAAACTGTGATGATGATTTCGTGTCTCAGGAATCTTCAACGAGCATACGGGGACGCTTCCTTTAATCGAGAATAAATTGCAAATTAACTATCAGCATTCAGAACGTCTTAATAGGCTGGTTTAATCCGAAGTTGACTTTCTTTGTTGTTGTTGTTATCGATGTTGTTGTTATCGTTGTTGTTGTTTGTGAAGACCTCGTACTGTTTAAAAGTGAAACGTAGCATTATCCTCACTACTCAAATGAACAACAACAACAACAACTTGACATGGGTATACCCGTAAAAATACATAATTATAATATGTTAATGATGAAGCTTGAGATTGGGCCTATCAGTATTAGCGTTAGAGACAGATTGGTCGATCCAACAACTCAAAACAAGTTCAAAACAAGAACAGCAACGACAATAACAACAAGTTGAAGTCAACAAGTTGGAAAGTAAAACACCAGACAAAAACGTAAACATTCATCATAGCGATGACGAACGACTGAATAGGACAGAGTCATGAATAATTAATAAACAAGGAGTCGTGAATAAATAATGAGCTGCAGTAAGACGCCGGAAATGTGAGGTGTCTATGAGAAGGCCCAACAGATGGACAGTCTCAACACGTGTGCGATAACACCGGTGACAGATGCCAATCATCGCTCAGTTATAAAAGTTATTATTATTATTATTATTATTATTATTATTATTATTATTATTATTATTATTATTATTATTATTATTATTATTATTATTATATTATTATTATTATTATTATTATTATTATTATTATTATTATTATAGTTATTATTGTTGCGGTTGCTGCTACTAAGTGTCGGCACGTCAGCCACGGTAATAATAATAGTATAATAATAATAGGTTGAAAATTAAAAAACTTTTCATTAAGCATCCTACTGACTCCACATGTCACTTCTAAGCAACGCCCTAACTAAATGATGACGAAGTTGATGATGATGATGATGCTGATGATGATGACGAAGTTGATGATGATGATGATGATGATGGCAATGACAAAGGGGGGCAGACAATCGCAGTACAAAGCTCAATCGAGCGAGGAAATCCCATGACTCACTCTCATCATCATCATCACCATCATCCTCGTTACAAATGAATACGTTGTTCAAATAACATCCACTCAGTTACGCGATGGCTACGCAAGGGTTGTAACACAAATAATATGATAGCCCTCAACCATCACGTCCTATTTTGAGAGGCCAGGTGTGAACCGAGGCCCACAAAACACCATCCAACGGCTGTACCACAGCACCCAGACTTTCATCATCAAAATGATCATCATCGTCATCGTAGAGATCGAGATCATAATCATCATCGCGGGTGATAAATCAATCTGCCAACGAGGACAGAAAAAGCACTAAGTCCCGGTATTTCCAATGAGAGCCAAAGTTTAATAGAAGGAAGAGTTTTTGATCGTCAATCTGCCAGGTAAATACAAATCCAGACAGACAGGTAGAAGGACATGCGATAGGAGAAAGTGGTCATTTCGCGAGTAGTTCATGTGATGGAATGTTTGCTGACCAAATACTAGGCTGCATTCAATCCAATCCAATCCCATCCTAGCTTTCAATCTAAATACAGAAATAGCTGCCAATGGAATTCTGACATTTTGTAAACAATTAATCAAGTTACCAATCAACCTATGAGAACAGCAAACAAGAAAATCAATAACGGTCGTAAAAATAACATAACAATAATAATCACAATCATAATAATAACTCATAAGTCAGGGGTTTTTATCGAGGACAAAAGGTCAAAGGTCAAAGATCAAACGTGGCCTCGGGGAGGTTATGCAATGGAATCTTAAGATTGAACTTGTCCATGTCAACCTTGAAAGGAAACACCTCGTCATTGGTCAGTGATCAGTGGTCATTAGCATAAATTAACATAAAGACAAACACAAACCAATGAAGTGTCATTCAAATGAGGGCAAACGAGCAATCAATTCAAAATAATAAAACGAATATATTCAATAAAATAAATAATAACAATAATATATAATAATAATAATAATAATATATTTATTTGTTTTATTATTGTATTTTTTTATTATTTCATTATATATATATTATAATATAACATTATATAATATAATATTCTAATATTATTTCATCATAAATTTCAATTTTTGACCATTGACACAGTTCAGTCATTTATGTAGCTCGAGGAAGACATATAAAAGATGATGATGATTACTTAACATCATAATGGACGTCATACGATTAACAGATGTTAACATCTGTAGTCAATTATTACCATGGAGACGGTAGTGAGATGGTATTAAATAAGCTTTAGTTTAACAACAACGATAAAAATAATCATAACGACGGTGCTGTAAACAACGTCAACAACAACAACGACGAAAATAGCCGCTAGTCATTTCGGCAGCTCATAAAAAAAATATGACATTCTCAAAGGCATGCTGAATTTAGGTCAAGTACCCTCTGCAAAAAGCAAGTCCTGATGTCGTAGGCTATCTCGTGGTATTGACATTTTTATGAAGCCAACCCCACAAGACCCGGTCCAGAATAGGGAGGGATGAGGGATCCACACTAATCCCTACTTTTGCCAAAGGGTAGCACGCGACCGACATCGTTTTCGAGTGTAAACATCATGTCAACCGCTTGTTTATGGATGCTTTAGAAACAGTACGTAACAATTTTTGAGAAGATTCGATCTCTCAAAAATAACGCAATTCTTTTTTCAAGTAATAAAAATAATTTATGAGAGAATGTGGGAACAAAAAATTACAATCCACCTAAAGAGCTGAGGAATGCCGACCGGCCAGCCGACTAATGCGAGTCAAAAGCTGGTGTCATCTTTTTTTCTCTCTAAGCGCAATTAAATTGTCATTAACCAAGCCTCGTTTATCTGATATTTAAACTTTGAAACAATGGTCTTACATTTTCACGAGAGTAATGGCTGAAATCTTCAGAGATAACTTGTCATTACCGTCATCGTCATCGTCATGGTTAATATTATTATAATTAATATTATGTTAATGAACGTGCAGTCGAGGGCAGAGAAACTGCAGGAAACAGTTCCAGTCCTTTCCACCCCGATCAGCCAACCCAATGTTAAGATTACATAATTGCAGTCATTAAATTGTCTTTCATCGCCGCTAAATGGTTAAAATAAGAATAATTTTCCGAGCCAGATTTAATTGCTCTGTTCTAATTGAGCTTAATAACAACCACGTTTGTAAACAAAGGCAGGTTGTGCTCAGACGTTGGCAGTCCAATCGCGCTATCCGTTTGCAATGATAACGCATTATTTATAGACAACAGTCCTAAAGTAACAAGAAATATTATTATTATTATTACTATTATTAATTTATTAACAACTTTATTATAATTACGTAATGAATAAAAAACACATTCCTAAGAATTGTTCGCAGGGCGGGCAGTCACTGGCGTCAGAAATAGGCGGCCAAATTGAGCGCTCGCCATTCACATGCGAATCTGATATTATCGAATTAAAATTCAAATGAAGAAAAGATTTTCATGCAAATAAAATAATTAGGCAATCCACCTCCAGCGAGTAAGCGAATGAGACGCTTGAGAAGATTCTGACGATGATGATGATGATGATGACAATGACGACTACATTCGGAGTATTAAAGTATTGATATCGTATCAGTGAGAATCAGACAAAACATCTAAACAAGTCTAGACTCGGCTCTAAGAACCATCAGACTGTAGGAACATATCCTTAGATACAAAATCACAGATAAACATAAACACGCGGCTACGTAGCGCCGGCTAGCGCAACGTAAACAGAGTGACTCAGATGGCCAATTGTCCAGCACGGGGTACTCACCTTACGTACGCTCAGCAAGCATGTAAGCTCTACTGCTGTCTACAATGATGCATGAATGTTGTCTGGACAGAAGCTCTGGTTATTTTGAGGTCAATATATTTGTATGTGCACATGCGTGGATCATACATCACAGAATCACAGTCGACATGCATGTGATGAGGTTTTTTAGTTCACCATGTCTAGGTGATCAAATGGTTAGCAGTAAGTAAATAAATAAATCTGCTAATAAATTCAGTTGAAGTTATAATGAACGTTGGATGTTTCAGTTTGTTGTACTTGAAAATGCAGGAATGAAAATCACTCGATGCTAACATTTTGCAAGCATTCTCTAAAAGCAGTTTCACAAAATCATCATAAATCTGAATATTATCAGTACTTTGATAATATGTCAACTAAACGGCAACCTTTTGAGGCACAAATAATAAGCCAAAAACATCCACTACATCCTTCTTTCAGAGAGCTAGTAGCCATTAACTTAACTTCAATTCAGGTTCAGAAAAATAAAAGATGTTTGTCTGATTCTTCTTTTGTGGAGCAAACAGAGATGATGGAGTGCATTTTGGTGAATTAATTTGTGTTAGAATGAGAAAGGAAGATAGTTGAGATCATTGAAAAATATTAGGGAAAGTTATTGCACAAGGAGTTGGTTTATTCAGTTGGTAATTAATCATGAGAGCATTTCACACTGTAAATGCCTTGCATGTTTTATTCTTGGCCTACAAGTGATGTTGTAGTAATTCTAAGTAAAAAATTTAATCTATTAGGATCAAGAACCATAATGATTACAGCTAGAAATATTTTAACAAATTTTAATTTCGAGTCGTAACTTACATATTAATTTATGAAGTTAAAATCAACATAAAAATACTTTTTACAATTCTGTCATTCGCTTAAACGTGGAATTTATAAAAAATTTATGAAAAGGAGCTTAAATAATTTACTGAATTAACTCAAAACGCACAAATAGTGATAATGTCACATAAAGTGAATGCAGTACAATAAACAGACAAACATTCACTAATGTAGCGAACAGAATTGATTAGATAAATTTTAAATCGAGTTTTTAATAGTTCTGAATGTAGAACCTTCAACTTTAAACATAAATAATGCGCTGAAACCTACCTCAACTTAACTCAAGCCAAACGCAAGTTAAAACCGCTCACATCAACAAACACTGTAAACAACTACCCTGTAGTGCTAGCAGCTTAATTTAATGTTAATGAGTCAATTTTAAAAATGAAAGCAAGTAAGAGCTAATATAAAAATATGAAATTCCGATTTTCGTTAGATTGCAATTGATAAAATTTTAAATTACAAATCAGGCAAAGATTAATTACAGCAATGATAACTGTGTTGCGTAATATTTATGCGATTCAGTTGTAAATCACAGTTTATTTTTAAATATAACAACTAAATTTCTAGACATTTTCATCTAAATCTGGTCTGTGACATTTCTGCACGTTATTTACAGCAAAATATAGTTCTTCCAATATTGCCTAAAAAGATAAATTAAAGCTAATATGATAACTTTTTCTTTCGGTTATTTCACGTTACCTCGTCAACGTCTTCACCCCTCAAAAGCTTCAACAAATCCTCGGCATAATGTTCATTTTCTCTCGGGAAGTATAAGAAGGGACTATACAAAAACAAAATCAGTTTTTATATTAAAATGCTTATAAAATATTCAATTATGCAACATTCAGACACGCGATGTTATGCAAAAACCAACCACATCTTCATTGTAAATTCAAACCACTTCGATTGTTTTATGTCTATTGATCGACATTTCGGCGTCTGAATGGCTTTAGTGATAATGGTTCTGGTGGTGGACGAATGGTCCATCCAAAAGGACATCGTTTCGTAGCCTTCTGAAACTTTTTCCATCTAAAATTATTTATTAAATTAAGCAAAAATATTTAAATTCGTGAGAGGGGGAAATCAAAACATAAGAGTTAACAGTTCATCGGATTACCTGAAGAATATCGGCAGTTTTCCAGAAAACAGTTTGTAAAATGTTCATCAGTTCCAGACGATTTAAGAATGTGTCGAAGAAAATATTTTTTTCGATCGTTAAATCCTCCGACTGTGACTCGGGGTTCAAAGAAGGTGTTAAAACCCCACGAACTTCCTGCTGATCTTCCCATATACGGACACCTGTAAGATCGCCACTGTTTCCTGATAGATATGGCTTGCTTCTGTAACCCCGAAGATATTTTTCGATTTGTTTCCATTTAGCCGCTTGGTACGGGTCCTTAAAATATAGTTCCATGATTTTATTAATGATATTAAGGAAAATTAGCTAAAATCTTAATCAATAATCTAATAAGAATGCAATAAGCTAAAATCATAATTAAAAGTAACTTACCATCGAGTTTATCCACAAAATTAAATATTCACAAAAACGTTCAATCAAAAGGCGAATGTAACCTAAAAATTGTAAATTATTAGGCATTTCCTTTGTTCGAGGACAATCCAAATTCTTCTCATACACCTAAAATTGTGATTCAACATCAATTGTTTATAAATTTCAAATATATTAAAATAATAATGAGTAACATTTGGAAAATTGACTTAAATAGATTCTCGTTATATACAGCTAATTTGTATTATTCATATTTAGTAACTAACTAATACTTGAGCAATGTTCAGGGATCGCAGCCAGCAAGATTAATCGCGTGGTTGCTACCCTTGAGAAAAGGCGCTAAATATTTACAAGTTTAAAAGCACTTGGCGCTACATGTTTTGCTCCTTATATTATAAATCAAACATTTCCTATTACCTCCATGCATCCCTTTATGAAGTACTCAATGAGTTTAACTCTCTGACTTTCGTCGTTTGAAGACATGAAGAAGGAATACAAATGGTCTAACTTCAAATAATTGCCAAACCGTATGGAATCATCGAGCAGGTTGGCCACACGCGATGGATCTAACTGATGAAAATTATTTCTAATTGTTTTAAATATACTAAAAATCAATTTCATTGAAGTAAGTTTTTGGTTCTTTACAAAATAAATATTTTAATGATAATAATTGAAATTGTTCCAAACCATCCAAGCTGAGTATATTTCTTCACGAATTCTATAATTCTCTAAAATTAGGTGATTATTGCTAAGTATGGCCTTGGCTAAAAAATGTTATTTAACTAATTATTTAATGTAATTGTCGACGATCTTACAAAGTAATAAAAATTATTTTTTTGTAATTAGCTAGCGATACAATCAGTACTATACAATCATTATTTCAGTAACAGGTCATTCTTACATTGGCTACGCATCCAAGATGCAATTCTACGCTTTTCTGGGCAATTTGGTTCTGGGAGATTTTTTATTTTGTATAACCATGCAATGGTTTCTAGAGGATATAAAGATGACCGGGTTATGAATCGAAGTTCAGTAATTATTTAAAATTAATTATTAACTAAAATTATTCATATTAATTACCTTCTGAAAATGAACACATTTTATAATTCGAGTTTTTGGCCTTTAGAAACTCTACCTTTATCGCTTTCAATGCTAGGGTTGCATACACGAGATTCCATGTTTCAATCGCATACGTTATTTGTCTTTGAGGATTTTAACAGTTGATCAATTTTAATTTAGGGATTCAAATTTATTCCTGCTTCTTACCTATCGAACAAAAAACGAGATTTCACTTCATCTAGTGAAATCTCAAATAACTGAATCACAGGTTCGATAAAAATTGGATCTCTTAAACTCTGAGAAATAAATTAAATTTTAAAATAATACACCATTAAAAGTCAAACACAATGATTTACATCTCGATCATATAAAAACGAGTAAAATCCCCACGATGCCCCAGTAAGCTTTAACAAGTCTTTTTCTGATTGTAATCCTGCAAATAATTATGGTTTAATTTGACTATTTCAAAATATCAGGAAAATCAAAGAAGTTCCACTAACGAAACTTGTTATTATTAAGCTGGTTGTTGTTCGGTAATATCAAATCATCATCTTCACGGAGACGTGGGTTTGAATTTCTGGGCAGGAATGAACTGAAAACATTGAAAATTAATAATAAATACGCATGATGTAAGTGACGAAAACTACATTTATTAGCATGAAATTACAATGAAAATTATCTTGCGTTGTCATCACGGCACCAACTAATGCGATAAATTCTTGAGAACATCGATCAATGTATAGTTTGATGATTAGTTGGTTTTTAATTGTAATTAAATGGATAAATATTTCGAAAACCAAAATGCAACAAACCTTATTCTATTAGATAATTGTTCAACTTGTTCTCTATAACACCAGCGCTAAAATGCAAACATTGGAAAGTGTCAAAAATAAGTCTTAAGCATTGATGACAAACAAGCATTGCTGACCAAGTCTTCATCAAACTCTGAGTCCTCGAAACTCCATCTGTACTCAAATTCGTGTAACGCATTTATAAGCTCATACATCTCTAAAAGAATAAATTGTATTTCATCGTACTAGTTTTTAAAATTAAAGACTTTATATTAAAATTTAAGTGTTTATGCGTCGAAGCTTTTTTGCTTCAATTCTGAATTATTGTGAATTTATTTACTTTGAATTTTCAAGCATGATTTGTTCAATGGATTTTTTTTTCTTGTATTCTTTTTATTCATTTTTGAATATTATCTAAAATTAAATAAAAGATTGTTACTAAATGATTAAATGATATCCAACTTTTCGCATTCACCGTGAATCAATATTGTAATTACAGCACAGATTTATCTAGCTCACAATGCAACTAAATTAAACAATGTTCCAATGAAATATTGCTCAACCCAGTTAGCAGTAAATGCTTAAGCATGGTATGCTTCCTAGTTTCAAGTTTGGACTTACCACCTTTTAAATCTGGTCTCTTGAGTCTGATTGCTCTCAACTGTTGTGATGTGTTCTGCTTGATAAGTTGAGGTCATTTCAGGCCATAAAAAAGACATTACATACGAGGTCATATAAATTTAACAATTTAAAAAAAAAGCTAAAATCCACCAATAAACTTTGTCCTACATGCTGCCATGCGGGCACACTAGCGTAAGAGCCTATTTATTTATTTTATTTATTTGATTATAGTCCGTTGCATAACTCAGATGATTTGGACTTTAGAGTAAGAGTCAGGGTACTCAGTCATTTATACTTTATTATACCTTGCGAACGCGACACACGACTGTTGCTTTAAACGTTGTTCGCGGGCACACTATCATTCGATCCAACTATCCTTCGATCCAACTATCCTTCGATCCAACTACCCTTCGATCCAACTATCCTTCGATCCAACTACCCTTCGATCCAACTACCCTTCGATCCAACCAGCGAGCCACTTAGCTAGCGTTAGCATTCCCACTCAGTTTAAAACAACAGGCAGATCAAGAACTTGGAAGAAATCAACAACGACACGTTAAAGCCACTCCAAAAATTATTCAATCAAATCTCCTTCTAGAGTCATTTAAGCTGATAAACCAAGGATTTTTTGAACAAAATTTAGTGAGTCAAATTCTTGAATAAACACTTTTGCAGCACTCGTCCTGAGGCTAGCAGACCTGAGAAATCTGAAAGATATGTATAAAATGAAATGCATTCAACAATTTAAATTTTTTTTGTCCTAAGTGCAAAAATATGAGAAATAAAAAGATCACAAACGCCAATTAACTTTTTCACAACTCAAATCATTGAAACTCCACTCAACATTAGTTGGCGTAACAAATATCTTTAAATCAGTGGTCGCCAAGTGATCAAATGGTACAGGGCCTCCCGAAGAACAATAAATTATTTCCGTATTTTCGCGGCGATAAAAAGGTTGCGGAACATTGCTTTAAGCGATGGACTTACTGTGGAGGACAAATCTTCCAAATTGTTGGTGATCAAAATATCTGTCCATGTAAATTTTATGGTCCACCAGAATGATGACCTCTGCTGTCTCGCCCACCTTGACTTTCAATTTCTTCTGTTCACTACCTTTGCAACCTTTAACTGAGATGACTCTCTGTAGGGAAGTAAAAATCATCCAGAATGAGTCTAATTCACTTGTGTTTCAAGTTCCATCTTCACAACAAATTCTTCTCCAACAAGCTTTTCTGAGATAATCTAAGGTAATGAACCCACCTGTACCACAGCAGACACCCTGTGAAATTGCAGGAGAAGAAAAGCCTCCTTGCCATCCTCCAGAACTCCTTCGTTGCGTAGGATCGTGATCTACGAATAAAATCAAACTTTAAATCAAATACTGAAATTTAACTTAATAACAATAAGTAAAGTGCATGATTATAAATGAGTCACAAAAACAATCTGGAACATCACCGACAGAATTAATTTATATGATTTAATTTATTAACCAGACCATAATACAGACATTTGTATAATACAAATAGACCAAATTAATGCAGATTGAACCACAATCATAAAAGCCTTACACTTGCTCGAAATCTTCTGAAGCAGGATATAGGTTTCAGAGTGTCACAAAGGATGAGTTTGTCTTGCAAGGGCTGGTGAAAGAAAAGCAATCAAATAATATATGGCCAAAGTTTTGATACAAATACAAATACATTTTGACATTGTTTACTAACCGAATTTGTCCTTTTGAAATACACCTCGACATCGAGTCCTTTCGTGGCAACTTTTATTTCTTCATTCATGCAAGTCATGCGAACCACTGTGAGATTTAGCTGAAATTAAATTGAATAGAAATTCTCATCTGACGGCATTATAAATTCATACTGACAATCTCCAAATTAAGAAAGCAAAAGAACCAACATTTCCTGGCATCAGCAACACCTGAGAACTCTTCCTAATCCAGCCGGTCTTTATTTTTCCACAAACATAGTATCTTTCCTGAAAAAAAATAAACAAAACAGAACAAAAAATGAAGAATAAATACGTGACATTTCTAAAGTGTCTCAGTTAAGATTAAGTCTCACCTCGTTGCAACCATGAATGATAAATCTGAGCCTTTCAATCTGCTTATCATCAGGATGGCATCGGCAATGTTCATAGTGCAGAAAGCAACTCCTCCGAATGTCGGGATCCCTAAGTAGAATAATTGTGTTCAGTGGAACACTAAGTATCAACAAGTAGTTTATCTCACCTTCCAAGCCATCTAATCATTTCATTGTAGTAATGATCTTTTCGACATGACTGGTACATTTTCTCAACCAAGCAAAGATAAGGATAGCTGAGTAGAACAATCATTCTCAGTCAAAACAATTAATGCTTAGGTGACTTGCAGGTTGGCTGAACGGTTAGCATTCCTGCGTGTGGTGGTAATAACAACAGCCGTTATGTGTCATGCTCGCAACCCAGCCGGGGAACTCTTGGTTAGAGGTGCTATACAAATAGTGGATCAATTAAGAAGTGCCTTCATTATCGTTCATCCTTATATCCAGATGTAAGACATTCAAAAAATGAGCTAAATACAAATACAAAAAGCTGCAATATGTCTCACCGATCCACTGACTCTATATTGCAATTGCCATTTGCCCATACTGGTACGATCTCATTCAATCGCATATTGTTCTTTTCCAACCGATCTTTCCAATAGTTTTCAACTCTGAAATCAGATTTAAATATTGCTAAGTAGTTTTTTTTTTCCAGAATAACATGGAAACAAGAAGTCACTTACTTGTTCTTTTCCGACAACTTGTCCCATTCTTTTCCAACACTGAAATCCGATTTAAAAATTGCTAAGTAGTTTTTTTCCAGAATAACATGGAAACAAGAAGTCACTTACTTATAATTAAGGTTACTTTCGATCTTTGACAGCACTATCGTCAGACTTTCATGCCCTGTTGCCTTTGCAATCATCAGCCAGTCTTGCATTGTGTCAAATTCAGTTACTGGGACGACCTAGATCAAAACCAAGAAAAAATAACAGCATTAAAACTAAGTCATTGAAATTAGTTAATAATAATATAAATTACATACCAAGTAGGCTTCGTCAGCCTCCAACAAGGACATTATGGCTTCCTGGATGTTTTGGTGGAATCCAGGACTGTCGGTTACGTGCATGCAGAAGTCCCGGCTCTGCATACACGTACTTTTGCTGTAGATTGTACGTCCTGACTCTTGCTCCAACTCTGTGTCCAGGATTATGCTGAGGAAGCTTAAAATACAAACGTTGCACTTAGAAACAGCCTAGACTCCATTATCATTGAAAGCTTTAAAACACAAACCTCTCAGGTCGATTAAGATCCTTGGCTTTCTTTTTGTATCCTTCCAAATCTTGTTTGGATTTCCTTCCATAAAACATCCTGCAAGCAAACAGCCATGTTTTAAATTTTAATCAAAGAATCTGAATGTAAAAACATTGCTTAATATTAATTATATTTAACTCATATATTAATACTCACATCAGCCGCCCAATGATTGATGACTTTCCAGAACCTGTATTGAAGCAAGTATTATAACAAGAAAATGAATGAAAAGTTCAATCACGAACCCATTATTATCAAGCAACCTTATATGCTCAAAAACAAAAGCTTACCAGAGGGCCCAAAGAAAACGATGTTTGAGGACGGTTTCAGCTCTCGTTTGGATGTAAATTGAACTCCCGCAAAATACTCCTGCTCGAGTTTGTAAATCCCTAAGTGGAAAGGATAATAACTAACATAACACATCTCATTACAGATAGTTATGGTATTTAACAAATAAACATATCATTATTGTTATTATTATTAAAAAGTTAGAAGTGGATCCGTAATATCATCACAAAAGAACTAACAAAGTCCTTCTGGTTCTTCCTCCTCCTGTTTTGCCTTTCCTGTTTTGTTCACGGTTCTCTGATCTTGCATGCACTTGTAGAAGTTCGCCATTTCAACGAGGTCAATGTCATTTGATTCATGTCTAAGTTAAATATTTGCAATATTATGACAAATGTGGTTTGATAATGCATTTAAATGACATTTTAGTCAATATTAGAGTCCCATTTTATAACAACAGGTTAGAAATCGATTGTCACTCTTGATACTAAGCTAGCAATATAAATAATTAAATGTGATTTTTTATTTTATTAACCATGGGAATCATCCCTTAATCATACGGCGCTTTATAAATTAATTATTATAATTATTACTTATGACCAACAAAACTAACTGCCCAATCAAAATAAGGATGTGAGAGACATCGAATAACCCAATCTGTGGTGGTACCAGTGCACAAATATCACTGATGCCCAATGCATAGGCTTATGGCGCTATACAAATAAACAAAACTAAAAAATCATTACGGAGTATCATTAGCAGCAAAACGTCATCATCATCAGAATCTTCATTATCTCGGCAACACAATCAAAAATATATTTTTTTTAACATTCTATCTATTAATTATCTCAACTGAAAGGAAAAAATGAATATTTCAATACAAATGGTATAATTAATACAAATTATTGTATGGCTCCAATGAGCACATTGTGCAAGCTGGGTTGTCAACACTACCTCTAACAACTGTTGATTTTACCCTCGTTTGCAGGCACACTACGTAAAAATATGTTTATTTCTTGAATATCACAAGAGCAACTCATTCATCCTTGTTGAATTTCTCTACGACACCCTTATAGAACCAACCTGCATGCCAATTTATGAACGTCAATACATATTTAGGATGATTTAAACTAACAAGGCCCAAGAGTTGTCGACAAATTTCGTCGACTTCTGGCCATTCTCCCAGCTTATATGTTACATATTGAATATGACCATATTTATAGTTACTACTTATTACATATTAAATAAAATTTGATCAATTAACATTTAATGTAAAACATTCAATCATGCCATATGTAGAACTCACGTCTCCACATCATCGCATTCCTCCTCAATGGCCATCAAAGCATGGAAACTGCGAAACAACAACAGCTTTGCGACATCTTCACGAAAACAAAATGACAATAATCCTACACCAACCCTTCTCGAACGGTCGGTACATTCATCATGTGACTGGTTGAATTGATCCGATTGGTTCGCACGGGACCACTGAAATAAACAAATTTATTAGCGTAATAAACCTTTAATGTGCTCATCTTCCTTACCACCTTGCAGGCACAACATGCCTCGTGCAACCTTTCTTGCATCGAAAGTAATTCGAAATTGTCGGAATCTGTACATTGAAATTAAATGAAATCAAATCAAATGAAAATTCACAGCAAAACCATCTTCGTGACTGGCTTTCCTCGCATCAGCAAAATATTTGAGCAACAAAACGAATACCTAGCAATATCTGAGATTGCAGAATCAATGAGCATACAAAGAAAGATATAAAGTGCTCAACTCGCTGACATCTCGCTGACAATACAAAGTAAGTTAAGATGCTTAGCTGTCTGGAAATTACCGTATTAGTGTGCAGGGGTTGGCATAAAAGCAATGACATTATAATTGACGGCACGCCGTATTTAGTTTTCTTTTCTAAATATTATTTTAATATCCACAAAGATTTCTGAGAAAAACATATTTAAAAACATATAAACGGCTCCCAATTTTACATTAAATTTCACAAGAAAACACAATTCGTTCGAGAACTCGTAACAATTTACCTTCTTCCAAGGAATCCTTATCCCCCAAAAACATGGTCCATGCAAAGGTTCGTCGAGCTCAATTTCACTGTCAGAACTTGCCAACTCTGTTGTAAGCCTGGAAGACATTTTCTCGAGAACTCAACCTTCAACCTCCCGCTAACTGGCAGACTAGAAGCCTGATCACGTGTAGTGAACCGATTAACTTGGATCTTTGGTTAAGAAACTCAGGAGTCAGGAGCATTTTATTGAGAAACATAATATTTTATATGTGTGTTTTATTTACAAATAGAGGGAACTTGTCGATGGACTGAATTTTGAAAATGTCATAAAAAAAAACTTTGCGGAGAGAAAAGCGCGGAAAATTTGCTTGTAGTTTCATAAAAATAATTAAGAGAGCTTTTCGAAATTTTGAAGATTAAAGTATTATTAACGGTCAAGACGTGGGCGGCAAATCTTATGACCGACCCGGGTGGCAAGAACAGTTAGTACGCCATTGGATAACCCCTTCAACTTTTGATCTTCTTAACCCAGGCTAGTCAAAAGGGAGGCATAAGTAAAATTTTCGTCCAAAGTGGATATTCAAATAATTTAAGAAAATTTTTAAATAAAAATACATTTTTTAAATTTTAATTTAAAATTTTTATTAGTTTTTGTTTGGTAATAGATTTGCTTAATTCGCCCCCTCCAATTTTAGACTAGCACAAAAAAGGTCATCTCATATTTTTGCAAAGGTTCCTCCTCTTCCTAGTTATATTTTATTAATTTCAGACTCTGCATTACGTTTTTCCTCTAGGTATAAAGTATCAATCGCTTCAAAATTTTAAATGATCAAGTTTGTGGAAGAGAATAGAGCATGTCAATTATGTGGCTTATATGAGTCTCACGGTGACGTCTGCTGACGTTGACCCGCTCAAGGACGTTGGAGGTTTGAAAAGACTTCAATGATTTTTTAATCATTTTTTCCGACGGAAATGAACCATCCCATAGTTTTGCTTTGATGACAATTAATATGAGATTAAATGTTCATAGACCTACTGTAAACAGTTGCCGAGTATTTGTGAGTGGCTTGTTTTCATATTTCACTCGTAGCGATATTCAGATGTGATGTGTGGATTCTGTTCCTTTTGAAATATAGAGGAAGGAAGTATTTTGTCTTAGTGTGTTTTAATATCTGCTGGTGAACTGAATGGTCTTACACTCTGAAATATCTGAAGAATAAAAAAAAACAGTTGCTGCTGTTCGTGACAAATAAATGTATCTATCTAGAGGCGTTCGTTTACCTTCTAGGGAGAAATAAATAGGGTCATGAGTAGCTCTGGTCGTGGCTTAAAAAGTATCGCCGTTCAGGCGGATTTCAAGTGTCAATGTTGTGTTAACATCCAGAAACCATTGTATGCTGAAGTGGCCATACAAACAGAATGGAGTTTAGTTGACGTTTTTTCACAACATTTGAACAGAAATACCGATACATTGGTTGATTTTGATGATGGTTATATGGCCACTGCTTCTCAGGTAGTCTCAGATGGAGACAATAGGCAGTTGCATACCTCATGTAATTCTTTGAATTGTAAATATGTAAATAACACCAGTGGCTTGATGGATCAACTGTTCATTAATGAATTGGATCTTCAGAAAAAATTGTGTCCATCTTTGCCAGAACCTGACAACTTTTCTGCTGACTACATTCCCTTAGGTAGCAGAGCCATGTGTTTTAAACATGCTAGAAAGAAAAACTGGAAACCCAGGCTGAATAAAACTGATTTTAGAAGCTCAAAAATTCCCAGCATTGGTCAAAAAAAGCTTATACCAAACAGTCAAGATCTTTCCTCCATTCAGAATCAGATTGTCAAGCATTCCAATTCCTTGAGATATATTGGGACTCTTGATTATCCTCATGATGGGATGGCTGTTTATAGAGACCAGGGTCAACAGAATGATGAAGAATCTGACTTTGAGCCTCTACCAGAATCCTCTTTTGAAGAGTTTGAATCGAAAGACACGAATCTTCCTCTACGCGAGGAGACTATTAAGAAGAAAAGGAATCTTAAAAGGTTTAATGTTAACTTAATTTCTGAGTTTTTAGTCAATTACTTTTTAAATTGAAATTAAATGCTTAATTGTTTAGGAAAATGCCAATGAAAAACAAGATCTCAGATAGGAAAAGGCGGTTGATTCAGAAGACTAACTATGTTTCTGCTGGCCTGTATTCTGATTACTTCAAGCACAGGTGAGTATCTCGAAAGAATTCCCAAAATGTAAATATCTTATTTAATTTCCAATATTTCCATTAAATATTTCGACAAGTTCCGAGAATCCGTCGGTCGATTCGAAGGAACCTTCCAAGGTCTTCCCGAGGCCGATCCACTACGGGAAGCATCTGTTGAGACTGACGGAGGATTTCGTGCTCCCTTACGACATTTGGATGGCCAGGAATGTGAGACAGAATGAATAGTAATTTAATGGTTATGAAGCTGTAATGCTACACAATAATTTAGTGATGCTACTTATCCATTTGATTATAAATTATGAATTAATTAGTAGATTTTATTTGTGGATGTTTGATAATGAATCACCAGTTGTGGTATTACATAATTTGTGGTGATAACTATGAAATGTTATTATTAATTCTTATTTATTCCAAGTTGAGGAAGAAGCCTGTGAATCCATCTCTTAATTACAAGAAAATAAGAAACAGTGAGGCAGCTTTACTTTTTAAAACAGCTCTCTCGACCTAAATTTCCATTTAAACATTTTACATTTAAATATTCTTGTATTTTATTCAACATTTTTTATGGACAAGGGCTACGGCGATTGTCGAAAAATGTCTTTTCATTTTTATTTTGGTGACAGATAATGTTAACATTTGATGAAAAACCTTTGATGCTATGCCTTACAAATTATTATTATTCATGGTTAAGATGTTTACGTGGACGTAAGACCCCTTTGCAAGGATTCTGAACCGAGTCAGTGCAACTGTCGACCACCGGACGATTTCAAGGAGGAAGGATGCACCGACAACTGCCTCAACAGGTCAGTTTTCAGTTTAACCTTTTCACTTAATTCTTAATTAAAGAATATTATTTTATTAATTAGTCGTGCTGCTTTTCCAACAACATCACTCTCTCGAGATTTCTTTACGACAGGATGGTCTACACCGAGTGCTTGCCTAACTCTTGCGCTTGCGGGGATGGTTGCGGAAATCGGAGGATTCAGAAGCACCGAGCTTTCAGAGGTCTTCGGGAATTCTTGACCCCGGACCGAGGGTACGGGGTACAGGCTGTGGAACCCATTTTAGCAGGTGCTGTTGTGCAATGCAAATGTTCGAATTACTACGAAATGGGCAGATTTAAGTGGCTCACATTTATTGCCTCTAAATTCAATCCATTTTGTTCTATTAAATACACAAAATCGATGGAGCAACAAATGTGATACAGGTCAGTTCATAATGGAATACGTCGGAGAAGTGGTGAGCGAGCAGGAATTCAGACGTCGCATGACGGAATTGTACTCTGGCATGGATCATCACTACTGCCTCAGTCTCGACGGAGGGACCGTCATCGACGGCTATCGGTGCGGAAACATCTCCCGCCTCGTCAACCACTCCTGCAGCCCTAACTGTGAGATGCAAAAATGGTGAGATGATCTACAATTGGCTGATTGGCCTGTGGTTTTGATTGTTTTAATGAGCATTGCCATCATGATTTGATCCAAAGGAAAGGAATGGATATTGTTGTTCTTGTGGTTAATGAGTTAAATGGGGGACGGAGTCAAAATTCGGAAAACTGCAGCCGACGCCTTTTACGGACGTCCCCTAATTTGTTTGTTGCGGCATGCGTGTTGCCTGGCTTATAAATAATTTGCATATTTTAGGCGCGTGTTTTCATCAAACGTAATTTTTTTTTATGACAATAAATTTACACGAAGTATTTGTATTTGAAGAAATGCATGACAAACAAGGGATGGTATCAAAAATCGACAAATTGCAGGTGCCGCCTTTTATAGAAGACCCCTATTTTGTTAATTGTCGCATGCATGCGCTGCCTGGCTTATGAATAATTTGCATATTTTAAGCACGTGATCGCTTTCCTAGCTTGCTTGGGTTAAAAAGGCGGATCAGAATAAGTTAATAAACAGTCCAAATCATCTCAGTTATGCAAAGGACTATAATCAAATAAATAAATAAGCTAATAAACTGTGCGCCCGCATGGCCTAACAGTTAAGGCTGCGCCTCTCACGATGGCTTCAAACCCCGTCCTAATCATCTAAAACATTACCTTTAGTTAATAAACTAACCATCCTAGTCATGCAACGGACTTTAATCAAATAAATAAATAAAAGTTAATAAACTACCGACCGAGAAGGGCGCGTTATGCGACGAACTGTAGTCGAGGCAGACGAGAGCTTTGCGTTTGAGTTGAGCGCGGGAAAAACGTTACTCGTTTGGTTGACGGGAAACACGTTGAGTAAACAATATCGCTTTAGCATTACCATCATCTTCATCACAATCCTGTCTGCAGGAATGTGAATGGGGTGCCAAGGATTGGCTTATTTGCTCTGAAGGACATAGGAGTGGATGAGGAGTTGACCTACGACTACAACTTCCATGCCTACAACACGAATGCACAGGTTCGTTTAAGTTTGCCTAAAATGATAATTTGACTTTTAAGAAGTTTGGTCAATTGATAGTTTAATCCTACATGTGACTTTGTTAGATTTAATAATCCATAAGTTGAAATTATTATTGGTTTTATTGTTCTGCAGCAAGAATGCAAGTGTGGCAGTGAAAACTGCAGGAAGGTCGTCGGAGGTAGAGGACAGAAGGAAGGTCAGGGCTCAGAAAAACCTCGTGTAGCCAAGGTGGGCTTCACCATGCTCTGCAACAGGAACAAAATTAATGACATGGTGAGTCGACAAAATCAAACGTTATCATCTCCATCAGCGTCGCTAAAACCACAGTTACAGCTCCGGCAGTACGCATCGTCCTCGGGCTACTGCGGTCTGCCGACGATCCGCGAGAGGAAGACCATCGGACGCAAGTTGCTCCTACTGTTGAGGAACCTTCGCAAGGCCAGAAGGTCTGCCGGGCTGACAGAAAGTACCGTAGAGAAAGAGGGCAATGCTAGGGAGGAAGGTTCTGCCTTGGAAGCAGGTGTGTATGAAGGAGATGATACGTCTGTGATTCATAGCCGACTTTATGTGACTTTAACTTTTCAGAGGTCTTTAAGACTCAGTTCACTGCCATAAGTACCTCGAGGTCTGTCAGGACCAGGTGGGTCCTTTTGTCAAGCTATTTATAGATGCGTCTAATGTTCGGTCATTCGTTCGTTTGAATTTCTGTTATATCGGCAGACGACTGACGAAGGCGGAGGACAACGATGTCATCTTGCGGATGACCTTTCTTGCTCAGGTCTTCATGAAGGTCTTCAATGATGTCATCAATTGCAAAGGTAAATCATCCTACTTGTGGAGCATAACATGATGTTTAGGGTGATAATGGTGATGATGGTAGATAGTAATGATAGTTCAAGAATCAGAATTTTAACATTTATTATTACGTTGATTTGATTTATGTTATTGTCACAATTACAATTGTTATTGTCAATTACAAAGAACAAAACATGCATCATAAACCTAAATGAGGCATGCGTAATTTGATCTGATATGAGTTTAAATGATTTAATGAATTGTGTTTGGGAAATTTTGATTTACAGAAAGAGGTTTTTCATATCCACAATATGAGAAATGTGGGATAATCTGCCTATGTTTTTGGCAATTTTCAACTTGACATGATATGCATTGTCATGTTTTTTGTCAGGTTAATTAGTTCGTTGATATCATTTCATAAGTTTGGAGTTTTTAATAAGTCTGTTGGGTGGGTATCGGAGTCTGACAAAACTTTCAGGATGCCTGGGTTCTGTTCTTTTTCTGAGAAAGCAGATTGTATTGCTTTGAGGCATATTGTGAATATGAATATTGATTGGGTTATTCCCTGGATGGGAATTACTTTGCTCTGGGATGCACGATGAATTGGTGAATTTTTTGTGTTTTTTGTTTGTTTCTTGGTTCAGAATTTCTAAATAAATGCAAAACCCTTAAAAAAAAGATTCAGATTGGTCCTTTCTACTTCTGTTGTGAAATTGTAAGGACATAATTACTTTTTTAAGGTTTTGGTGAGTGTTTATTTGAACAGAACCGACCAACTACAGAGATGAGTGAATATTAATATTGTCAAGTAATATGTCAAGATTGTCTCAGCAAGAAAATTTGTGGGATCAGAAAATAATCAAACAAGTTTGTTACTCGCGATAAGTCATTAATGTATGCACTTTCCTGGGAAATGTTTCGACTCTGATTCTTCTGGCATTTTTGGATACCCTACATGATCAGCCGGAGATTGTTGTCAATTTAAAACCGCTATAATTGATGTCAAGGAATGCCTTTCTTCCATTGTCAGCTCCATCAGAATGATGGCATAAGGCAACTGAGTTCATTGCTGTCTTCAAGTCCATTCTCCCATGACACCATCATCACCATGATGATAATGGCATGAGGAGACATGAGAACTTACGATTTCTTGTTGCTTCATTTCTGCACACCTCCGGTGAGTGCGTCAACCTTTCTAGGTCGGCTGTGATGATCCCGTCGTTTGCCTCTGCAAAAATGTCTCGCCAAGGAGTTCGACGTTTCTTTTTGGCGAAGGTTTGAGAAGCCCTCACATAAAAATTAAATCTCACTGATTTTCAGTCGCGCGAGTTTTGCTTTGGAGATCGCCTTTATGAAAACCTCTCCAATTGATGGGTCCTTATTCTGTTTTTTTTTCTTTTTTAGAAATGTTATTTATAATAAGCACAATAAATCAACTTAAACCAAGATTTATTGAATACATTATGTTGAGCAGTGACTTCCTTAATTCACAGTTGTTGCTATTTATGCAGATGAATTTGGTAATGTTTCTCTGAAGCCTTTGGCAATGTACAATTTACCCTCCAAAAAGAAGTGAGTTAGTGCCGGGATATCACTGATCTGTTGCTAATTATTATTATTGCTTTAGGAATAGCAATAAAATTATTGACTAATAATATAATTGTTATAATACGACTGTCATTATTATTTTACGAACAGTAATGAAATTGTCGTCTAACCGTTATTAAGTAAATATAATTTCCTACAAATCAAATGCTCTCGGCTCAAGGTTCCCGATGCTCTACGGGATGGTTCCCGAGCCCGTGGACCTCTCGAGGATCGAAGGGAACATCAGTTCGGGCAGGTACAACACCTGCCTCTCCTTCCACGAGGACTTCATGAAGTTCTTCTCGACTGCCGAGGTTTCATGAGATTCCATTGCTCCTCTTTGGATATGCATCCGTACACGTATTATATAACTATATACACAATAATTGTAGTATATGATATGTACATATATAATATATTCTATTATACATGCATTAGGCTTTGTTCAATCTGCAGACCAAAGGGGAGTCACCAAATTGATAATGTTAGGTGGAGAAAAGGTGCTAAATTATCAGTTTCATGCTGTTTGATGCCAAAATCCTTTAGTTATGTTTCTGATCCTGTGACATGTAGCACTGTTTATATTAGCCAATCAGGGTATAGTTAATAGTCAAATAAATCTTTTCCACCCGGACAGAAAGTCAGTTCTGATGGAACGTCCCTGGAACTTATGAAGTCCCAGTACTTTGATTCTATGGAAAACGCCAGAAGCTTTTTGGAAACGATTGGAGATGCACTGCCGAAAGATTTCAAATCCCTTCCTCCGTCACCGCTTCCGTCGTCGCCGACACCATGTTCGCCATTTGTTTCCACCATGATGCCGTCACCAGTTTCCTTGGCTTTTTCTTCTGCCTCCTCGTCCTCCTATCGACCCCTGTCACCAACTTCAGACAGTGAGCAGAAGTTCATCCACGATGGGGTCTTCCAATTCGAGAGGAGCAAGGGTGGGCAGTTTTTATATTTGACACCATTAATATTCATGAGGACCTGGATTGAGTTTCTGATGGATTGTCTGAATAAATCATTTTCAGGTGATGGAGAGGGAGACGACGTCATCAGGTGTGTGTGTGGCCTCTACCTGGACGAGGGCGTCATGATTCAGTGTGAAAGCTGTCAGGTGCGTTTCAGCAGGCAGGCACCTGTTTTTGATATTGCATGCAGATGAGGGAATTGCCATTTCATTACAGACCTGGCAGCACCAGTCATGCATGAAGGCAGATGTCGACGAAGAAGATTATCTCTGCCATCTGTGCGGTCCTCGCAAAGTGAACCAGGTTTGTCTGTGTATCTACAATGAGTCCTATTGTAGTCGATGCTAGTTATTTGGACGTTTATTGCATAATCGTTGTTGTGAGCTTCAAATCTGCTGCAAATCTTCATACTCTTGGTCATTAAACTTTCCTGGGCTTAAATATGTGTCTCTCTTTGGACTTGAATTGGCAAGATTAAATAATTATTCTTGGCAGCTCCAGTTGAGAACTGAAAACTTCTGGCCGCTTGTAATAGTTAATGTTAATTGCAAAAATACGTTGCTCAATGGAAAATTTGGATTATTATTATTATTATTATTATTATTATTACGTGACTGAAAATCAGACGAATTCAGACGTTTGAATGAATCTGATAAATACAGGAAGTGCTGCTAACGGTTCAACCGAGGGATGGGGAGTCGGACTGCCAATACTACATGACCCTCGTGCGGGGGAACCTTCAGTTGAGGGTAGGGGAGTCCGTGTACGTCCTCGACGAAGAGGATCTCGTGACCTTTCTGACCCCATCATCATCATCATCAACATCTTCACTGGAGAAGTTCTCTGAAGCTGAACTGATGGGTAAATCATCTGATGATGGCATATTTGAGTAGTTGCTTAATTAATTTTTGTTAACTGATGCTTAATTAATTTTTGTTAACTGATGCTTAATTAATTTTTGTTAACTGATACTTAATAATTTAATCAAGCAGTAATTTATTTATTCATTCATTCATTCATAATTTGTATTTGTATTTTGTTTCAGAGGCCTACAAAAGACTACTTGCTGACGTGGACAAGCTGGACATCTTAAAAATTGAAAACCTTTGGATCGACGGGAGGTAGATAAAAGCTGGATGGATTGATTGTTATGTCTTTATTATTATTAATATTATTATTATTATTATTAAGGGATTAAAATTAATTGCGATTTTTGATATTTAAGCGGCAGACGCCTCATGCACGGCCATTATTTCCTTCGACCGAGGGAGATCTTTCATGATTCGGGTCAGAAATTCTTCGAGAAGGAGGTGCTCAAGGCCCCCTCGATCTATGTCACCCTCCCAGTGGTGTGTGCCGTGGCCCCGTGCTGCGTCATGGACGTTGCCTCCTATTCACTGGTGAGAACAAAAGATAATGGGTGACCTTTACTCATGTCCTAGCACCTGTGATGATGAGTGTGTTTAGCATCAAATGTGCTTGTGAGTGAAGGTTACGTTGTCTTAATTTAAATAATAAGGCGAATAATTACATTGTAATTGTAATTATACTTCATTTATATATCGCCATATGCATAGCGTCGGAAGCGCTTCTTGCAACCATTTATATAGCGCTCCTTCCCAATTGGGAGCTTTCGGCAGTGCAGGCCGGGTTTCGAACACGACGCATTACGACGGCCGTTGCCATTACCGCCGTATGCAGGCATTTAACCCATTCGGCCGACCTGCATGTCGATTGTGATGTCTTAAGCTGTCCGTACCACAATTCCAATGGAAATTTAATTGATCGACTTAACAAATTTCTGAGTCACCAAATAATAGGTCGTTGACCTTTGATCCAGGGTCGTCCGAGAGACTTCGGGGAGAGGGACGTTTACGTCTGCGAGTATCGGGTGGACAAGAACTGGAGGACTGTCAAGAGGTCGCTCAAGTTCAACCATCCGGTCAACAAATCGAGGTTCTGCTTCAACAGGTTTGCCGGGAAGGTTACGTTCAAGAGGAACTACGTGGTAAGAGGCACTGAAGCATATCTTTGACTTTTTTCATTTAACATCACGTGTCAATTATAATAATTATTATATATTAAAATTTTGTAAGTAAGTAGCACCTTTGACATTTCTTGTCTTGTCACAACAGCCGCACAGTCGAATCACGAAAGACCGTAAGACAATCAACTCGATGGGAGACAAAAACAAACAGAAGTCCTCTGCAAAACTCGACAATCCCAGAGTGCCTGACGGATTGAACGGAGCTGCGGACGAATCCTCAGTTGGATTGGCAGACGAGGATGTCGTTGGTGAGCAGACGTCGAACGTACGAAGGCAGCAAATCCTGCGAAACGTGAGTTTTTTTTTACTCCTTGTCATCTGCTTTCACTCTTAATTTGTTCACTAGCAACATTTCGTTCTAGATAATTGTTATTATTATTATTATTATTATTATTATTATTATTATTGTCGTTGTTATTGTTATTGCTGTGGTTGTTATTAAAATTTTGAACGATTTTATTGTGTTTTCTCTTGCAAAGCTGGAATCCAAGATGCAGAACCTGGAGAGTATCGTCTCAAGATTGAGGGAGGAGTTCGAGCAGACGACGGAAGGGTGAGGTCAACGGGTCCGCAAACATGTCCAACAGACGCACATTTAGGAAATAACTATGATTTTATTGCTGTAATTGCAATTGTAATTGCATCTTGTTTGATGGTGATGATGATCTCTAGTGAAATCCGTTTGAAGAGAAAATGCACAATTTACTTTGTTTGAGAAATTGAAATTTTTAATTTTGTTTGATTTTTGTGATTCTCTGCTTATGAATTTTTAAGCGATTAATTGTTGCTTTAATTAATGTTGTTGTCATTATTATTATTATTATTATTATTACTGTTGTTATTGGTCATATTTTAATATTTATTCTATTTCAAACGGTCCGACTGCATGGCTTGCACAAACTGCGTTCGTCGAGTGTCGTGTTCGTAATTTCCGAGGAGCATGTTTCATTTCGTGTGTCGTTTTGCTGGTTCTCAACCTCCTTTAAATTGCTTGCAGAAACATTTTATCAGTTTGAACTTTGAACTTTCTTTTTTTTTCCTACGAAATTTGATATCGAATTTGTTTTACGGGCAGTCATTGACTTTTGAATCAAAATCTGCAGAAGTTCATTGCAACCGTCAGTCAGGCAGATCTTGAGTTGATCCTTTTGCTTTGTCATTTTTACTCCTTCCTTCCTTCCTTCTTTCCTTCCCGATCTGCCATTTTTCCCCACCACTTTCCATCGGAGGTCGTAGCCGATTTGATGAAATCTTTTCAGCCAATAGGATGTCATCGTTGCTCGTGAGGTTTATAAATGTAATTTTGACTCACATCGGGCTCTCGTTCGATTTGTTATTTTGTTTTCTTGGGGGGGGCTGGGGATGCTACCTGGTGGCCATCGGATCAAAGGGACTCTTTCAACTCGGTTGCCTCTGGGACTTGCACGGTAAGCTTTGAAAATTCTTGTGATGAATGCGAGCTATGCACAAGGAAATCGGCAGTGGATAAATTAATTTTAGTAATAATAATAATAATAAGTGGAGTAGTGCCCTTACTGTTGAGTTAGAATCTCTGCAGCGAGAATTTTGATTGGGTTGGACACTCCGCACATTCATTCATTCATTCGCCCAGCAATCCATCCATCCATCGGATCTCTACCACGAGGCACTTCCAGTTGCTCGGTCATGCGTGACCGGTTTCCACAACCTGCCATGATTATGGAATCCATTTAACGACTGTGGCGTCGTTCGGAATCGCTCTTGTGCTGAGAAGGCAATTATTTGGCGCCATCAACGTCGTCGTCTTCAGCATCATCCTCACCATCATCGTCGTCGTCGTCGTCATCATCATCGTCGCTGCTGAAATACGTTGTAGCTCTTTAAGGGTACAGATCAATTTATCTTTTATTCAAAACAGACATAAAAACTATCATGTAGTTAGCTCACAACATTGATTAAATAATAATGCTTAATAATATTTATTATAACTATTGTGCATTATAGTTATTTATTATTAGTTATTTGATGTTATTAGTTATTATTAGGCAAAGGAAAGTGAACTCGTATCCGAAATTTAGCTCACAAGATAGACAGCGCTTTTGAGTTATGATGAGGAAAACAATGGCGTCTTTTCTCTCGTTAAAATAATAATAATAATAAAAATCAATGATGATGATAATGATGGTCGTTATTGTTAATATTATTGGCATTGTTGTTATTATTTATGAGGAAATTAATTTCGAGGAGTTTAGCATTTAATAAATTTAAATATTATTCATAAAATTTTCGAACCACTGTCGACTCTCATCAGAAGTTTCATGCATCACTGACTTTAAGGAACAATTCTTGGAAATTCACCCGACCACGAAAAATTTCAATTCATTTCAACATTCGTCTTTAATAGCGGTGTCATTAAAATTCAAAATAAAAATATTAATAAGTAAAGTAGTTAATTTTTATAAATGTCATCGATATTACATTAACTACGATAACATTTTATATAATAACACTAACACATATTAACGAATATTATATTTATTTATATTCGTTTATAATTTCTGTCATTCGTTTTCGGCGAAAGGCCGTTGACCCGTGCTGGTTTGTTATAATAATAAAATAATAATTATAATTATTATTATTAATATTAATATTGAGTGTAAATAATTTTCAATGGAACGCATCGATCAAAAAGGCATTATTTCGTCCTCCTAATTGATAAGTAACAGCCAAGTCGTCTGGCACAATTACCGGGCAATCGGACGAATTCGATCGCACACTGCCTCGAACCTGATGACCTTCAGCCGTTCTCATTGGATGCGACCGCGGAGTTTAGCTGGAAATCCCCACTGATTGATGCTTATGCCAGCAAAACAATTTCCGTCCGAAACTATTTGCATGGCGATGATGATGATGATGATGATGATGATGATGATGATGATGATGATGATGATGATGAATGATGATGATGATGATGATGATGGTGATGATGGTGTTGATGATGATGACTGTGATGGTTATGATTGTGACTGTCGTTTTGTCATGCTTTCGAGTAATTTTGAAGATTTTTCCAGTGGTTATCGACGAAATTGAGAGATTGTTATCGTCATTATGTCTACTCTGCTCCCTCTAGAAATACGACATGAAAATATGGATGAGAGTGATCATGAGCTGGGTATATGGAAGAATGGGTAGTTGGGCAGACGAGTAGACAGATAAATAGAGGGATGGTTGGATGGATGGATGGATGGATGGATGGATGGATGGATGGATGGATGGATGGATGGATGGATGGATGGATGGATGGATGGATGGATGGATGGATGGATGGATGGATGGATGGATGGATGGATGGATGGAATGGAAACCCCAAATGATAAAAAAAAAACGTCACAGCAGACGATGATGCACGAAGCCACTTGAGAAATCGATCAATCAAGATAGAGGAAGCATCAATCCGTAAAGTTCAATCAGTCAATCATTTTTACATCATCAATCCATCTTTCCGCTCATCCATTCATCAACCATCCATTCATCAACCATTGAATCACCGTTCAGAGTCCACATCTGCTCATTGATTACTTTTACGTAGTTTCACTTTTTAACTTGCTTCGCCACGGCTATTTATTTTCCTTTCTGTCAACAAAAAATCGACAATAATTTATTTAAATAAATGTAAAGATTTAATTAAAACGCTAATTAAAAGTTTAATTGAACAACCACTATACACTATAATTACAATCACTAACAAGAACGTGAAAGGAGTTGGATTATTCGGATTAGTTGGATTAGTTTGAGAACCTCAGTTCTCAGCGGTTCAAATCCCAGGACGAACCACTCAGCGAGCAGGCATCCTCTTCATTCGTCTGCTTCTCATCACTTTCCAGGCAAACAAAAGGCGGGAACACGTCGCTATTCGCAGACGTTTCGTGCTTTTTCGACAAGCAATCAATCATATTTCCTGGAACCACGGCGCAACCTCTCCAACATCCAGAAGTAGTAAACACCAAGAAGGGACGGAGGTATTCGGATATTTTGCCAAAAACCATCGTCGTCGTCGTCGTCATTCTTGGCTGAACACGATACTCCAAACTGCCAGAATTTGGAGTGTAAGTTGGAACAACTTTCTTCGCAAACAGCTCCTCCTGAAAATGAAACCGCATCCGAAAGAAACCGGATGACTCCAGTTCGTCGCCAAGGCAACCTCCTCCTCGAGATCGTCAGCAGGCCTACCACGATGAAGGCGTGGAATTCTGTGCCTCTTGTCGATGTCCCTGCAGACCAGGCCGTTTCGAAGGACACGATTGAAGAACAGGGTTGGTTTTTGGACTTTTATAAATTGACATTGATTGATTGTGATTGTAATTGGTTTAATTAGATCAATATTGTTACTAGTAGATCTATACTGTAGATAATAATAATAATAATTAATTATAATAATAATGTACCTGTCGTATCTGACATATTCTCGTTACCATTTTTATTATTAATATTATTATTGTTGTTGTGATATCGTGGCTACTAATATCATCTCCTCAAAGATAACGAAGCCGACCAAAGCAACTACCACATACCGCTTTTCCCTCCTTGGATGCGATCGACTGCCGTCCTGTCGCTAGTAGTCGTGGCTGCACTGACGGCTGTCGCTGGTCTCATCTATCTCGTCATTTACTTCAAGAGCATCAAACCGCTGACTGCCAGGACAAGCCGATACTGTCGAAACAAGATGGCGCACCACCATCACAAGAACGGCGATGAAGAAGTTAATTCTAGGTTAAGGAGTACCCATCCGTTCTTTCGTAGGACTTGAACCCTTGAGCTTTGAGTCTGACCTGTTGGAGTTTGTGATTCCTTCATCCATTGGCCTTCAGTGGTATGGACCCGATCGATCCAGGAGTTGAACACGTTGTCTTTCAGTCGGATGAAGTTTTTGTTGAACTATTCGTTTGATGGATTCTTGTTGGTATTTCTTAGCATTAATTAACTAATTAACTAATTAACTAACTAACTAGCTAAGTAAGTAGGAGTGTGATTCAATCATAATTTACAATCAGTGTAACTGTTACTAACGCTTTTATTTTGATATGTCACGCGATAGTGTGCGATGGTAATACAATTATCATTAAGCTTTTCTTTTTAGAACAATCAATCTGCCAACGTGCTCAGCGTTCAGTGATTAAAGTGATTGAGTGAATGGCTGGCGAGTCTGTTGATTTGTTGAACTCATTTGCAATCAGTTTTTGCAAAAAAAATAAAAATAAAATAAAAATATTTAATTACGAAGACAGACATTTTAGCAACGAAAATCATTGACGATAATGATGATGATGATGATGATGATGATGATGATGATGATGATGATGATGATGATGATGATGATGATGATGATGATGATGATGATGATGATGATGATGGATGATGATGATGATGATGATGATGATGATGATGATGATGTGATGATGATGATGATGATGATGAGATGATGATGATGATGATGATGATGATGATGATGATGATGATGATGATGATGATGATGATGATGATGATGATGATGATGATGATGATGATGATGATGATGATGATGATGATGATGATGATGATGATGATGATGATGCTGATGATGATGATGATGATGATGATGATGATGATGATGATGATGATGATGATGATGATGATGATGATATGATGATGATGATGATGATGATGATGATGATGATGATGATGATGATGATGATGATGATGATGTGATGATGATGATGATGATGATGATGATGATGATGATGATGATGATGATGATGATGTTTACCATACTTGGATTATTTGTTTTTTTATCATCATCATCATCATCAACCATCGCCATCATCCCCATCATTATCATAATTGTATTAATATATTGTCGATGATAATACTAATAACAATAGCGATAATAATAATAATATTAATAATAATATATTATACAACATCGACAATAAATGACGAAAATCAAGTTTGCCTTCACAAGTGAATATTATCTCGATGTTTTAGTTTAAATTCAAGTTCACATTTGAAATCATCCAACTTAGATTTGTAACATTTAGGATTACTGAACACAACTCCAATGGTTGATTCAGCAGTCCATATTTATTAACCTCTTCAATGTGGTTTGCCCAGCGCGTAGAATTTGGCTTCACCTGTGGGCAATAAATCGATAAGCCAATAAGCCGAGTACAATGGGCTGTTATGCTGAGGCTATTTGCTGGACTGATGGTAGCATCAGAGGCACAGTAACTGCTTGTGCCTCCCCTTTCGTTGGCCGTTAACTTTCAAAATTCCGAAAAGTCCACAAATATTTATTTTTACGGAACTACAATCAAAGATCTAATTTTAGTCCTAGACTTTCCTGTTATCATGTACTCGTATACACATAAGCACTGGCTTAATGCCAATTGCTCATAAAACACAAATCTTAAAACTAAACTTGACGTCTCTATGTGGCAATGTCTTGTTCCCATCTATTCAGAATTTCAAACAAAATCAGAAAGGAATTGAGGACAGTTTTTAGAATTTAGAGAAAGCGTTTAAAATAATTTCAACAAAAAAGTTTTAATCAAAGACAAGTCATTTAGAGCGTTCTAGACTTGATTCGCAAACTTCTAAAATAGTCGATCATAATTAATTAATGCAGTCGTGACACAGACTAAAAGCTTAATTTCAATTTTGGATCATATTGCTGAATCCATAGAGCTCAAGTTTCTCCAACCTCTGTGGAAATTTTTTCCAGCGACTTCCTTTACAATACAAATCAATTATTAAATACTTAATGGTACTAGTTGATCCATATTTGATTTTATAAATTTGTGTTTAAAATAATTATGAATAAATATTTTTTAACATCCGCTTTTACACCGGCATTGCAAATCTCTCATTCGTTTCTAAGCAGATTGAGAATCGATTCTTAAGATGCCGCCGACGATACCGGTCGGTTTGGTTTTAGGTGGAGTTGCTGGATGGGTGTCTAATGAAGCTTATAGGCGATATGCCAAAAATAAAAAGTACGGACATCTCCCACAGTACAATATACAAAAAAAGCTCGCATCACTTTGGAGCGATGACTACGAGGCTCAAGTGTGGGATGCCAACTGGGATAAGTGAGCACACTTGTTTGATTTTATTGATTTGATTTGTTAAACGAGTCAAGTAAATGAGTTGTTTAGTTAATCTGAGACAATACTTCTGAATAAATAAAGCACACGTTGATTCACCGTCTAGTTTGTATTTATGATTTGTTTTAGTGTTATAGACTTTTTTTTTAGAACTAAAGCACAAACATAAAATTAATCAAGAATAGTTTCAAGCACACTGAAATTTCATTCAATTCATTAACAATTTTCCACGTCCAGTCGAGCACCACAGAAGCAGAGTCAAGAGAGGCTAGTTGATGAAAATAATAACACCATTGTCAACAAAAAATCCACTGCCACGAGACATATCCTTCTCATTAGGCACGGACAGTACAACATGAGGGATGCGGACGACAATTCACACACGTTGACCAGTCTGGGTGAGATAATTGTTCCGTTTGCAGTCGCCAGATGAGAAATCTTTTGACTGTTATTCATCTTTCATAGGATTGGAGCAAGCATCCTGTACGGGCAAGAGATTGGCCCAGATGAATTTACCGATCACGAGGATGGTCGTGTCGACCATGATTAGGGCCAAGCAGACGGCGGACGAGATCGAGAAGCAACTGCCGGCACCGATCGAGAGGGTGTCCACGGACCTGCTGAGAGAAGGGGCACCCTTTCCTCCCGAGCCTCACCTCGGTCATTGGAAGCCCGACGTAAAAGTATGGTCTCGAGGTCTTTTGACCCCCGATAATTACCCTTTTAGCATTTTGGCAGTAAATTGAATAACTTTGTAAGCAATAGGTATTTGATTTATAAGACGTAATAGCAATGTTATATATATATATAATATATATGTATTTGATTTATAAGAGCAATGTTATATATATATAATATATATGTATTTGATTTATAAGACGTAATAGCAATGTATATTTTCTATATCATTTATAAAGCAGCTACGACAGTAGCTTTCAGCCATGTTGCTTTTCATTTCATTCTAATTGTGCTGAGTTCGTGTTTGTATTTTTGTATGTTTGTATTTGTATGTTTGCAACCCTTGTCATGTCAATCGTGTCTGTCGGCAAGCCTTTCTTATTATCCTGTTTTTTCCAGCAGTTTCTGACCGACGGCCAAAGGATCGAGGAAGGCTTCCGGGAATTGTTTCATCGCGCCGAACCCGATCAAGAGAAGGACTCGTACGAGTTGGTCGTTTGTCATGCCAATGTCATCAGATACATTGTCTGCAGGTTGGCATCGATAGTGATATAACATCGTCACCACAATTATGATGTTATATGTTATAACAGCAGCTATGATATTAGTACGTAAATAATGATAGTGCTATAACAATATCTCCATAATTATTATGTTATACATTATAAAAGCAGCTATCAGCTTGTAAATGATGATTACAGCTTACAAAAAAGTTGTTTTTGGCCATTTTTAATGTTGGTAATATTACTATTATCTTTGTAATTCTCATTTACTATTGAATGAAAAATTGATGAAATGTTGATTGATAGCCAACCTAATTGAAGCCAATGATTTACTTTCTCCAGGTCTCTCCAGCTACCTCCTGAAGCCTGGGCAAGAATTTCCTTGAAGCATGCCAGCATCACTTGGGTGTCCATTAGACCCTCTGGCCGAGTCATCTTGAGGCTGCTTGGAGACAGTGGTTTTATGCCACCAAACATGCTGACTTCATGATGTCTGACCTTTTGTAGAGTAGAATTTTGTGTATGTATTGAGTATTTGAAAATTTTGTTGGTGTGGCTATGACATCTTGTTTCAATTGAATTAGTTTTTTTTTTTTTGTGATTTGGTTTGGGGTTCTTTACTCCTGTTCTTATTTGGTTGTCTGGTCACCGGCGTTTTTGTCAAGTTCATCAGCTTATGATGTTTTCTAGGTTAAATTTTTTTCTGGAATTTAGTTTTCCATTTGTTAGCACGATGGATTGGTTAGAATATGGTACGAATCACCTACATTGAATGACCTCGCTCTATTAGGGAAGCTTAAAGTCACGCTATACTTTCCCTTGGTGCGCAATACCTTGCCTAAATACAGTGAATTGCCGAGCCCAGTTCGACATCGACTAAACTTGAAGAGAAAGTTGCTATTATAGGCCGGAAGGGATGATGCCAGGTGTTCTCAAGCCAAACTGGTGCGGAGGTTCCGAGCACTTCTAACCCATCATTGATAAATGGTTGTGTAATTATCGGGAATATATTACCATTTTTCAAAACCTTATTTTTTCTTTTAAGTTTGTTTTTTTTAATTTTCCATCTCAAGTCTTTTACTCGTTTCTTGCACACACTCTCTCTTGGAGAGTAATGAGGAAGTTTGTTTATAGATTGGTTCGGTCATAAAATCTAAAAGAAACCTGGAAGTGGAGTCTAATGGTTTACGACTGTAGGTCGTTAATGTAGGAATTGGTTATTTTTTATACATTCCGAGAAGTTGGACGTTCGACCACATCCGCAAACACAAAAATAGGTGTATTAATTCTAACTCATGAATACAGCGGAGGTGTCGTCTGCTTGAAACAGTCGCTTATGTCGTAATCAGTAATATGAATAAGATGCCGAACAGATTGAAAGAGTTGGTGAGCAAAAACAAAATCCGGTATCAAGCTGATGGCTTTGACTTGGATCTTGCATGTGAGGTTTTTTACAGCTTTTGAAATCATCTTTGGTTGAGCATCTGAATATGCTAAATTGATTATATAATACGATGTATATCATGCATTATCAATCAAACCACTCACCCACACATAATAATACTATTTATAGTTACTTGAGATTATGACTTAGTAGTATGTACGTGGTAAATTCTTGACAATTTGCTTGACATCCCAAATGCACTCAAATATTATATAAGGAGATGATGCATAAAGTGTGCTTTATTAGTTGCTAATTTTTTGCCAATTTTACAAATGGGACCACAATATATCTCTGACTAATTTAATATTTGACATTATTTGCCTCTCACTGTTTAAAACATTTCTAGGACTCACTTATCTACTTTGCTTCATTCATATTTCCTGGAAATATAATTAAAATGATTATCACGACTTTAACCAATTTGTTACGTGATTGCATGCTGATTATGCATTGATTTAGGCTTAAGCTGGCATAAACTTTGTCTGAGAGGAGAATTTAGATTTGATTAATTATTAATAAATTTGATTAACAAGTTGGTTGATGTTTGCTTGTCAAGACATCAACAAGAACATCATAGCGATGGGTTTTCCTGCTGAAAACTTAGAGGGAGTGTACAGGAATCATCTGGAAGATGTCCAAAGTTAAGATAGATTTTTGCAATTTTGAAATTACGTCTTAATTATTTATTTACTTTTAAATGTAATCATTATTGTCTTCCATCTCTAATTTATATCCCACGGTTGTCCCATGATTCTAATCGAGTACAATTTTCGTACAGGTTTCTCGAAATGAAGCACGAAAACCGCTACAAGATCTACAACTTGTCAGTCGAGTTGGAATCTCATCTTAACATCATGAATATTTAAACTCTCTCAAATTTTTCTATTAATTGTATTTAATCGTGATCATCATTTCTTTTTCATTGCTATTGTTGTCCATCTAAAGTTAAAGTTCTCCTTCAGATGTCTGGAGCGAGAATATCTCCCCACGAAATTCAAGGGCGTCGTAACGAAGTATCCCTTCAAGGACCACAATCCTCCCCCTCTGAAGATGATGATGGACTTCTGCAGGGACGTGAGAGACTGGCTTTTGGAGGACAAGGAAAACGTAGCCGTCATCCACTGCAAGGCCGGAAAGGTGAGTCGTCGGGTCGGAATCGTCCGGGGCACGAACGTCGACGGCGTCGGAAGTTTAAAGACGGAAGGTGGCCGTCGGTTGATCGGTACCGGGCAGTTAGAGTTGGCTTGTTTATGATGGCCAGTATATGATGTGGTAGGATGAATGTTTGTAATAAACACGAGCATTTGTTGATGCTCTTTTTTTTATATTCCTCAATATTCTTTATCCATTCCTATGATTACTCTTTTTACATTCTTACAAATATTCCGTTTCCAGTTAGCAACCAATTTCATAATAAGTCTAAATGATTGCACTAGATTTTCGTTTTGCCTCTTAACCGACTCCTTTGCTCTGGGCAGGGTCGAACAGGTGTGATGATCTGTGCCTACCTGGTCTATTCCGAACACATGACTGCAGAACAGGCACTCAGCTTTTATGGGAAACAGAGGACCAAAGACTCAAAAGTAGTCATCGATATTATTGTTCTTATAATATTATATATTAATAATTATAATTATTATCACTTATTATATTATAAGGATAATAATATTATAATATTATATTATAAGGATAATAACATTATAATATAATAATAATTATTATTATTTCATTATTATTTTTTAATTATTATTATTTTATTATTTATTTTTATTTAATATTATTATTATTATTATTATTATTTTATTATTTATTTTTATTTAATATTATTATTATTATTATTATTGTCGATAAAGATGGTTGACACTGTGGTTAAATGATTAATGCAATAGAATTACAAGATTCGATTGCAAAAGACTCGAAAACATGTTTTAAACCCTCGATCAGGGTGTAACAATTCCGAGTCAGAGGAGGTACGTCCACTACTTCTCGAGGCTGTGCCACCCGTCCGCCAACCACCATTACACCCCCGTCCCACTGAGACTCGTGGCCTTCAAGTTCAGTTCCATACCCAACTTTACCTCGGGTCACAACTGCAGTGAGTTGCTTGTTCCATCTGGATTGGCTCCATCTTTAGGTTTTGGTATTGCGATATGTGATTATGTGGTATTGTGATGTGTGATTATGTGGTATTGCGATGTGTGATTATGTGGTATTGCGATATGTGATTATGTGGTATTGTGATGTGTGATTACATGGTAATACGCTATATGATTGTGTAGTATTTTGTTATATTCTTATATGGCATTACGTTATTGTAATTTATATGTTATTAGGTAATTATTATATGATGCTACATTATTGTATAATATTACATAACTATACGATTGCATTTTGGAGTTTTTTTTTTATTATGGCACTCTACAAATGAACTTATTATTATTATTATTATTATTAATACAATTATTATCATCATAATCATTAGTTTTATTATCATGCAGACATTTACTTCACAATCCAAGATGACTTTTCCTTTGGAAAGTTTGACACTGTCGAAGCTGCCAAGAAGGGTGACCAGAATGTCGTGATAAAAGTCGATCAACCATGTCGAGGGGATGTCAAGATCGAGATAGGTTGTCGGTCCATCATAGGAAAGGTGGGCTTTGGAGATTTTTTTGAACATTGATTCTGACAACCTGGGCTTATTACTAAGGTTATTAATTGTTAAAAATGATTAATTATTAATTAAAAGATTATCGCTGTTCATACGATTGCCCGTTATTACTTGAACCTCATTCATCCGATGAAAGCCCAATTCATTATCATGATCCGTTATCATAATTCATAATCAGTAATTGAGAATAATTGCAAGCCAAAGGTCGAGTCCCACGAAGCTCCTTCAAAGTTTTTTTTCTCTCCCTAGGAGTCCATGTTCCACACGTGGTTCAACACGTTCTTCGTCGAAAAGAGCGAGACCGTCGACCTCGGTCTCTTCCACTCGATCGGGTCGAGGAGGGCTCCGGAGGCGGTCGCGAACCCCTCGACGGGCCCCGTCAACATCTCCAACAACAACAACAACGTCCAAGACGGTCCTCGTTCCGCTCCAGCGACTCTGCCTCCTACTCCAGCAGTTTCTGCGAGGCCGACATGGCCGGTCGGCACAACTTCGCGTCCGCGGAGAGGAGGAACCTTCTCGGACCCGAAATGAAGAAGGAACTCATTACCAAGGCGCTCTGCTTCATGTGGGTTGCGACCACGAGGCGTCTCCGTTCATAAATATTCAAATGGCCGAAAAAATAAATATTCATGAAATTGTTTGTGCTCGCATTTACAGGCATAGGGGACACAGATTCCACCAACTGGGGGAGGAGCCTGTGGGTTTTCCCAAGGACCAAGTTTTAACTTCGTTCAAGTCGAGGGATTCAGCAACAGACAATGGTGTTGCCCAGGTAAGAGCAGGAATGGAAGATGTGTTTTGTGTAACGAATAATAATAATACGTTATTAATATGTTGAGTTTGTGTAACGAATAATAATACGTTATTAATATGTTGAGTTTGTGTAACGAATAATAATACGTTATTAATATGTTGAGTTTGTGTAACGAATAATAATACGTTATTAATATGTTGAGTTTGTGTAACGAATAATAATAATACGTTATTAATATGTTGAGTTTGTGTAACGAATAATAATACGTTATTAATATGTTGAGTTTGTGTAACGAATAATAATACGTTATTAATATGTTGAGTTTGTGTAACGAATAATAATAATACGTTATTAATATGTTGAGTTTGTGTAACGAATAATAATACGTTATTAATATGTTGAGTTTGTTAGCAACATTAGTAAAAGCTTGCAATCTTTTTATGTCTCGGGCTTGCTTCAGTTCTGTATAATCATTTATCACGATCTGAAATAACAAATCTACTTAATTTATTTATTCAACAATAATCGGATCACTCCTAAGTTATTCATGCGTCACGATGACATCCGTTCCGCCCGCCAGATTTCATCCGACGGTAACTTGTTGTCGGCCGCGACCAAGAGAAGTCCCTCATCTCCGAGGATGTTCTCGAAGCACAACCGAAGTCAGAACAACCTCAACGAGGAGATCGGTGAGTGATGATGATTTCGACGACGGTGGCTCTTCCGTGATGGCGATGGCGGTGTTCGTACTGACGGCGATGGTTTCGTATCGCATCGACTCGCCCACAACAAAGACGTCCGATTTAGAGCGATTTGGGTTAAAACTACAGATTCGACGACCTTGACTGATTTGAAGCACTCGACGCACGTCCGTGACCTACTGCCTTTGGAGAACCGGTTGACGTAATAATTATCTCTCGTTGTAATGATGGGCAGATCTTACACAGGGTTTTTTTATCCTGGCCCATCCTCTTGGTTAATCATAGGACGATTAATATTATTATAATGATGATTACTATGAATATCATTATTAAGGCTATTATGATGACGGTTATTACGAATGTTATTATTATTAATATTATTATTATTATTATTATTATTATTATTATTATTATTATTATTATTATTATTACCATGCTATAAGAATTATATTGGAATTCAACATCACCTGGCCTCAACTACTTTTTCCATCTCAATCCAGGTAGCCAGAAAGCCTGTCAAAGCTACAAAACACTCACCCTTACCAAACCGGAACTGGACAAAGCCAACAAGGACAAGCAGCACAAGATCTTTCCCCCTGATTTCAAGGTCAGATGATGATGACGATGACGATGATGATGGTGGTGATGATGATGATGACGACGATGACGACGACGATGATGATGATGATGATGATGATGGTGGTGACAACTTAACTGTCAAAGAGTACTAATAATATTAATTATCATTTTTACAATAAAGTACTTAATATTATTTTCACGCGTGTCTCGCCAAGGCATTTAATAAGGACATTTACAGTATCATCATTAATATATATGTATTATTATTATTATATAATTGTTAATTTAATTTAAAAAAATTATTATTTTAAAACATCAGTAATGTTGTTGTTGTTGGTTGCCCTCAACAGCTGACCCTGTACTTCACGACCTGTTCCTCTGGCAACTACGACCATTCACACACGAGCGTCTACAAGGAGACAGACGACGAAGACGACGACATGAGCGACGACGACGAGGTCGACGGCAAAATAATCGTATGACGAAGGGAGGGATTTAAAAGATTAAAGATTTAAAAAAAAGATTAATCCGGGCGGAATATATTGTCCGACGTAACAATATTTTCCAAAACAGTTAAAGTAGCTATGTGACCTGTATTTTTAGTTTTAGACAGAAATCTCATTTTGATGGCGTCGTCATCGCCATTTTGTTATTTCTTGTTTCCTGTGGCCAATTGTTTACCTGAAAGTTGTGATCAGCGGGCTGAGCGCGCCAAAATTGAACGTCTGTAGCAGACGCTTTCTGTTACCATGGAGTCAATGGTTACTAAGACATTTTTGGTATCTTCAGGAGCAGTTCTTGACTCCAGATCACAGGCTCATCTTGGTTCGTTTGCGTCACAATTATTTAGCGCATCATGTGGTATTGCGTCAATCATTTAGCGCAACACGTGTTACTGGCGTCCAGTTGTTTTACCATTGATTTCCGAGCGAAAATTTGAGATTTTAAATTTCCGATTTTAGACGTCATTTTTCTTGATTTATTTAAATTGAATTCGAACATTAACATTTTCCATTCTGAATTCGATTTAATTATTTGTCTTCTCGTGAATGTGATGTGCCGTGCACGTGACTATATTTCTCCGATGACGCGTCGTCAATTGGGTTGTACACTTCTGCCGCTCGAGATATTTTTAGCGACTGGTATTAACGACTTCCTTGTTTACTTTTAAATCTTTTTTTTATTCTTGTTTTTACGAAATTTCACGTCATTTCCAGATGATTGTGTTGACTCGAAAGTTTTTCTGTTATATCGCGATTGGATTTATTTATTTATTTATTTACAACTACAAAATAATAATAATATTTATTTATTTACAACTACAAAATAACAATAATATTTAGTTATTTACAACAACTAAAATAATAATATAAATGGCCAATTCGGCCTTAGGATCGTTCTGGTAATGAAACGTATGGGACATTTATGTCCGAAACTTACCCTTACGAAGTGAAAGTAATCTTTTGTTCGATGCATTTTCGATCAACAACTCGAACTTTCCAACAACTGATCTAAACAACAACTAACATCTTAATGTCCTCAAAACTAAAAATTGCAAATTACTCATACTCCTTTTCAAGCTTCATCTATTTCCCGGAATTCCTTTGATTGGTGGTATCTCAGAGGCTCGGCGCGTTCCCTTAAACTATGTTAGTTCCACCACTTCCTTCATTTCACCTTTCAGTCCATCGCGGAAGTACACGTATGGATAATTCGTCAATTATTTTTTAATCTCCACTTAAGAACGTGAGAACTTGTCTCAGCCTGCAGAAAGTCCGTGAGCATCCAGACGAGATTTTCATGATGGGCCTGATTTGGGCGAACAGCCACTTGTTCGGTTGTAGCTGGTGGATAATTGTTTTAAAAGCACCTAATTAATAAGATATTTACGATTTGTTTGAAGCTCCGCATTTTGGAGACTAGAATCAAATCAATAATAGCATAAAAAAAGGTTTGAAGATTTCAAACCACAAAAAGGCAATGTTTGATTTTAAAGAACATTTTAGTTTTAATTTATTTGGAGAAGTCAACATTGACCCAATTCTTCACCCAATTTAAAATTGAATGCAACCTAAATTCAACCAACTGGATCTGACTTTTTAACTCCAAAATTGATCGTGTTCGAAAACCGCAATTCCTGGAAAAATCACATGCAATACTAGAAATGAGGTGCATTACAAATGTTATTCAGAAGTTAAGCATTAATTAAATGCATTATTTTAGCGTGAAACTGGCTAAAAATAGGCAAATGTTTTGAAGTAAGGCAGCACATCTGAATGAATGGAGCCTATAAATAGTTATCGTGATCGGCGGTTTCGAGAAGTAAAAAGGAGGGAGAATGGAGGTTAGATAAACCGCTGAGAAAGTTTAACGACGAAGTTTTAGTCGTTTGTTTGTGTTCTTGAGCTCGACATTTTGAAATGATAAAGTCACAACCCGTAAAGACTTGAGTTTGTTGCTGTTCATCACAAGTTTTAGAATCGTCGTTTTGTTTGGCGGTTTAATTTATTATACGACTTAGACTTACGACTGGCCTTTGTTCGCTATTCCATTCGTTACTTCCTGGACGGACCGAAAGAACTTCAGGTGACAGAGCTAGTCTCAAAGCCCCGTCACAACTGGATGAACTCTGTGTTGTCCTAAATTCCATTCCTGATCTGAGATGCCGTTTTTCGAGAGATTGAAGAGTCTCTTCACGTCAGGCGGTAGTCCCGTGGACGAGGTCAAAAGGTCAAAGATATTCCAGTTCATCAGGCGTGATCAGGATCCAGAAGATACATGGAAAGTCATTGGTGAGCTCGGGGATGGAGCCTTTGGGAAGGTTTACAAGGTGGGATTTTGGTTTTAGCTGTTTACTTATAACTAATTTATTCATTTTTATTAAACAATGGTGTAAGATGTTATTAGTTTATTTTTTTGATTTTTCGTTCATGAATAATCTTTCAGTATTATAAATACATGCAGTATTTTTTGCATCCCTTTGAAAAATATTTAGGCTATTTTTGGATGAAATATTTACCAATCCTTCCACAATATTCCTTTGTGTTGTAATTTTATATGTCATAATGGCATGAAATTATTCTAACATTTCAGGAAATATTTTGTCTGAAGCACTGACTTGCATGCCTCCATTTTTGCTTGGTTCATAAGTTTCTTTAATTGAAATTGATTTAAAATTTCTCTCTTAGTCATTTAAAAAAACTAATTTCAAGTTTAAAGTCAACAAACTTAAACCACAAATAATTGTTTTCCTTTGATGCTTCATTTAAAACAATACACAAAAATTTTAAAAAGAATTTGAATCCCACATTCAAGTTACACCAATAAAAACTTGCAACGAGAATGCATGCACGAAGCCATACTCTCATTATCGTTATTTTTAACCCTCAAAAACCTTTGAACCACTTTTGGAAATTAAAAGTTCACAATCGAGTTTAGACTGCCTTCTGCCCACTTTTTGAGGAAATTGCATTCTCAAGATGGTCTTTGATAAGGTTTTTCCAGGGTAGAAATATTTATTCTTTAAAACATATCCTTGTGTATCATTTTCTGTATATTCTACATGATATATTCTACATCAAAACATATTTTCTAACTATCATCAATCATTCCAATGGAGCAAACTTCTTTAATTACTCATCCTTTTAATATTTACATAAAAGTGCTCCCGACGGTTCACGTCATTCACGTTGTTGTCGTCGTCGTATTTTCGACGTCAATTCGCCTGCCCTTTCGACTTGACGGCTTTGCTGACCAAACCGACCCTTCTATCCGCAGGCCCAGCACAAGGCGACGGGGACGTTCGCAGCCCTCAAGCAGGTGGAAATAAAGGAAGAGGTCGATCTCGAAGATTATTCCGTCGAGATTGACATCTTGAACCAGTGCAGACACCACAATGTTGTCGGGTTTCTCGAAGCCTTCTACTATAGGAACAAGCTCTGGGTAAGCATTCCCTTTGACTTGGAACGTAAGGATTTTCTTTGCTTCTTATATTATAATATATTATTATTATTATTATTATTATTATTATTATTATTATTATTGCTATTATTATTATTATTATATTATTATTGCTATTATTATTATTATTATTATTATTATTATTATTATTATTATTATTATATTATTATTATTTATAAATCATATTATAATAATATTAT